>JAOVVB010000049.1:21647596-21657607 GCA_028570985.1 Heterobranchus longifilis
AATAAAAATCAGGAACCATCATGGAGTTAGAAAGTGACCCCAAACTTTTGAACGGTAGTGTGTATATATATATATATGTGTGTGTGGGTATGTGTGTGTTTAAAGTGTAAAATATTTAACATTAACATTTTTATGACACTACATGCAAATCTACATGCATTGTGAGAATCCATGTTAAACCTATAAAAGAGAAAATAGACTGTCAGGTGGCAGTACAAATGCAAATACAGCTAGCTGAAAAACATTTTTTTTTGTAAAAGAACTCAAAATTAAGAAACTGTCAGTGATCAGATAAGGAACCAACAGCCTGAACTAGGAAGACCATAGCAAAAATCTAAAAATCAGAGAGGAGGAGGATGGGGGTGGGGATGTCAAGAAATTGACTGGTTGACAAAAACAGTGTATAATTCTCATCAGGTGAGTGTAAAGAGTATCTATATACTTTATTTAAGATACAATTGCATGCAGGTGTGCATGATTAGTAATCAGGCATAAAAGTGACAATGAGTATTTAAGTTGGGAGCCATAGGCTGTGGTGGCCATGTTTGTAGGCCATGGTGAGTTCTGGCTGCTTTAGTAGTCTGCCAGTTATGAGCACTGACATGACAAGGTAAGGGAAAACCATTTCCCTATAGATGTGATTTTGCAACATAAGCATATCTGTTTTATGGTAATAATTTCTGTGGTGGCACTAAAAAGCTGCAGACAGATTTTAAAATGTTTCTTACCAATTGTAAGTGTTAAATGATATTTCTCAGTATTACACACCAATCAGCTAAATATTAAAAGCATTAACATTAAACCCACCTAGGTTTGCCTAGCTGCCATGTGTGCAGCTCTGGCCCCTCGGCATCTGGATTTGTGCTGTGGTGTCTAGCACCAGGACTTTGGCAGCAGATCCTTTGAGTGCTGTGGGATCAAGCTTGTTTGTCTGCCGCATTCCATGGGTGCTCAATCAGATTGAGATCTGGGAAATTTGGGGGCCTTGCCAGGGTTCTTCGCCTGCTGGGCCCCGTACGTGGTGGGCTGTAGTGATCTGGGCATTCTGGTGCCCTTCAATCATGACCATCACTAACTTTTTTTTCAGTGATTTTAACTTTTTTTTGTTTTGTTTTGAGGGACAGAACAAGACCTGCTTTGGTCCCCATAAGCATTTGGTGCCTGTGATCCTGTCACCAGTTTACTGGTATATAATTGATCAATGATTGGAGGTGGCACGGTGCTATAGTGGTTAGCACCGCCTTGCACCACCAGAGTCCGTATTCGATTCCTGGCTAGGTTCAATTCCTGTCTCTGTGTCCATGGTGTTTGCATGTTCTCCCCCTGCTTGGTGGATTTCCTCCGGTTACTCTGGTTTCCTCCCAAAGTCCAAAGACCTGCAGATTAGGCTAAATGGCGTTCCTACATGTAAATTGCCCGTAATGAGTGTGTGAGTGTGTGTATGATTGTGTACCCTGCAATGGATTGGTATGCTGTCCATGATGTACCTTACCTCATGCCCTAAGTCTCCTGGGATAGGCTCCAGGCCCCCTGCGACTCTGAATACAGAATAAAGCGTTATTGACTACGACAAAGATCAATTATTGGTGTGATAGATAGGTAGGTAGATAGATACTGTAGATATAATAGAACTTAGTTGGGGGGAAGTGAATCAGGCAGCCAAAACTTAAATACATTTGTTGAGGCCCCAATTTTTTTTCTTTTCATTCCCCTGTCTAAGAACAAAGTCACACCTCATTAGTGCAAAAAAAAAAAAAAAAATCAATGTTCTGCTGATTGTCATACTTGTGTTCTTCAGTACTGCTTGCCAATAGTTTCTCTCTATAATGTGTTTTTATAGCTCAGAACCGTTCCAGACAAGCTGAAAGAACAAGACTTCATTAGTGCTTGCTTAAAATGTGGAGAAATGTGGAGTACATGTCTGTTAATTCCCCAGAGCACTTAAATGTTAAACAGAAGAGGATCCAATTTCTCACTGGCCAAAGATTTTATTATGATTTTTTTAAACAGTTTAAACATTAATGTAAAGTGTGATTATGAAGTGAGATTGTAACTTTCTTATCAAGGGAAAGCAACATAAATCAAATCCTAACCTGGGCCACATAACAACTAAAGATGTTCTCAAAACCTACATGACACAATTTCACTGCTTGCAAATATTAAAGAGTTATTTGTGTTGTTTAAACACAACTGAGATAAGATTTAGGATTCAAATCTGCCAGTGAAAACAAAAGGAAGTTAACACAATTAAAATGTTTAGTGTTCCAATAAATTAAACAGTAGGACACCTGGTAATGAAATATTAAAAAGCTCTGACAAAAAAAACTGTCTTAAAACTGTTTTGGTATATTAATACTACAGTGCTTAAGACTGTTGTGCTTTTATCTACATTTTCACTCCCTTATCCTCGCTGTCTCTTCCTTCTCTTGTTTCTCCATATAGTGCAGTAAGTTGATACTGGGTGAATCCAACAAATAAGTGCAGAGAGAGCCTTTTATGATGCATATCTACTATGTGTATCTGCCATTCACATTGAGATGAGGTCACTGAATAAACAGATGAAATAAGTCACATATTGTACAATTTATCTTTATAAAAGCATATAGAGGCCAATCTGACACGTTTGGCATTGAGAAGCATCTGGAGAGCTGCAACCTAACATGTCAGCTATTAAATGGTGCTTAGCCTTTGGGTTTGTTTGCACACATGTCTCGTAGTATAGTTTGCCATCTGACAGTGGACAATAGGCTAGTTGCTTTATCAGATAATTTGACGCTTGGCGTTCAAAATCAGGAAATGTGTTGTGTTTTCTACTAATGAGCCAAATTTAATTATGGATTAGGAAACCAGGTTCTGCACCAGTGCAGTATCTTTAAATCTCAGCAGTGTACTTAATTCAATTTAAACAAGATTTTCATGATAACTGACAATAAGCAGTGTGTTAGTAAGAAAATATGAACAAATTCAGAGATCAATCATGTATATCAAAACTGACATTTATCCAGAGGGCCCTGAATGTGCAGAACCTTTGCAAGGAGGTTTGTAAAAACATGAGAAAGTTGAACATAGAAGAATTTAGAAGCAAAACAGAATATATCTGCTTTTGTCATACAGTAGTTCACATCAGGTATAATTCGTAAAATAATTACTGTTAAGCTAAAGAAATACAACTTTAATTTTTATGAAAACTAAATAAGCTTAAATGATCTGGGACCTCATCAGCCCATGGGCTTGGATGGCATGTAGACATACAAATGTAGCACGGTATGCATAAGTTGAGTCCTTGAGTAACATCGCACAATGTAGTGTTGCATAGGCACTCTACCTTGTTATATCCCAATGTCATAATCCCAGCAGAGATTCTGAGAAGTCAAGGCATGTTGGTTGTTACACTACATAAACTTTTCCGAATTTAATTAACTCGTTAAAACATAATTCAAAAATTCATTCACAAAAATGCTCAGTACTGGGGTCCTGCAAGCCCCCATGGGATTTTTTGTACTGACACAAACAACTCCATAACATTCTAGACATCATTAATAAAAATTTGGAAGTAAAAATAAAATTCAATATGTTCTTGAACTGTAGACAAAGCTCCAGACTCTAGGGCACTTAACACAGGTTTATTTGTCAGAGACTCAAGAACAGAAAAGCCAGCTGTACAGTACAACAGGAGTACTACCCATGTCAAGCTCCAAATTGCTCTTCAATTAGCAGGGACTCTTTGAGGTCACACAGTGGCTGGGAGACATTGACTATGAGGTTCAGCAATCATATTGGGTGATTCAAGACAAATTTACCACTTAAATCACCTAAAACTGTGGAGAGATGTTGTTTCTATGTTGGTAGTGATTCTGGGACAGAAGATAAGAATACAAAAAACATGGCCCAAACCTCACCAGTCCCCCTGAAGCAACCATCTTTTGCTGTCTCAGAAGGCTAAGGTTGTTAAACTGCAGGACTAATTCTCAGATGCACTTTTTTTCCCTGCTCAGAAACACAAACCTCATAGAGCATCGCATAAAGCACCATCCTGGGTTAGTTATGTGCATCCACTCCTATACACTACCTGAATACAAAAACAGTCATTCAAAATGAACTCTAGTGGTAAATATGAAGTTGCACACTAACTGGAGCTGTCAATTGTTCTTTGTACCCAAGACTGACAGGGCAGCCCAGTTCTGTGTGGTAAAGTCAACGGAGTATTGAAATTTGACATGTTTCCAATGACCCAAGTTAATGAACTGCTCCATCAGTTGGTTGCAGCTTGCTTGTATTCATGACTGGATCAAACAGGTATATTGGTAGATTGTCTTGACTTCATGGACCATGAAAAAAAAACCCAGCTTTTTCCCACCTTATTTGATTTACGGATCCATTTATGTTGTACAGAGCCCTAGCAAAATTACGTTAAAATAAATCATGAACAGACTGTTCTGCCTATTTTATGCATATTGCATGTCACTGCCTGTTTAGATGAAATGATCATTTATTGCAATGATTAGAAGCTGCACCTACAACATTTAAGGGCTCTGTTTAGATCCTTGAGCCAGGTGGGCCTCATGGCCATTCGCAAGAAGTCTTCAATCAGGAGGGTGGAAATATTGTACATCTGTATCTGAGATTCCACTTGGGTCATGGACAAGTGCAACCCCAAATTGATAAGGCTGCAGTGATTAGACAGTTGGTGTATGTGGTGTCAGGGGTGTTGTCAAGTGCCCATCTATAAAAAACAAACAAAAAAAAGCAGGCAGAAGGAGGGAGAGAGCTAACACCCTGAGTGTTTAACTCTAAAAAAACTAGAAGAGTCAACTCGCATCACATCCATCTGTTTTTGTACTTATAACACATGTTGTCACTAGGCTGCAAGTGGGAATATATTTTGGTCATCATTAGTAAAAGTATTCATTTGCCTGTCCCATAAATGTCCAGTTTATTTAGCTTAAAATAAGATACTTTATTTAGCTATTATTAGAGACTCTTGTTTGCTTACTTCCATGGCTGAAATATGGAAATCTGTGTCTTTGAATTTATTAAACTGTATGGAATGATGTGGATGACATTCCCAACAATTAACAGTTTCTGAAATAAAAACACAGGCTCTTAGATTTATTAAAACAAAGAATTGCCTGCGATCATTATTTCTGACTATTCAGTCACTCACTCACTCATCTTCTATACCGTTTTATCCTGTATTCAGGGTCGCGGTGACCTGGAGCCTATCCCAGGAGGCTTAGGGCACGAGGCAGGGTACACCCTGGACAGGGTGCCAATCCATCGTAGGGTACACACACTACGGGCAATTAGCCTAACCTGCATATCTTTGGATTGTTGGAGGAAACCGGAGTACCCGGAGGAAACCCGCCAAGCATGGAGAGGACCTGCAAACTCCATGCACACAGAGATGGGATTCGAGCCTGGCTGAGGAAACGAACCCGGACCCTGGAGGTGCAAGGCGACAGTGCTAACCACTACACCACCATGCCGCCTATTTCTGACTACCTGGATTAAAATATACTATAATTGTGCTGGAGAAATGTCAGAAACATTTCTGTGGGTGCCATTTGAATTATAATCTCCTCTGTTAACACAGATGTAGCAGTTAGGTAAACTGCATGTAGGAGTGGTACCGTTTAAATAATTGGAATGAATTTTTCTGGCATAATGAATTACAGTTAATAGCAATCATCCCACATCTAGATAATTACCTAAAAATGGTTAGATGTGCAATTTCAGACGCATGAATGAGGTCACTTTTTGAATAATGTGAAATCCCTGTATGACTCATATTGTTTAATAGCTATTGTTGGCACTTCCCATTCAAGTACTGGTGGGTGGTTATCTCACACCCATTGCATGAAAAGCTCAATTTCCACCTCTGTTGAAATGTCAACAACCCCCCAGCCCGAATAAATGACAGTCTGCAATTCATCATCTTGAGTGTTTCTCCTTAAAAAAAAGTCATATTTACATAATGCTCATCAGTGAAAGAAAATGAGTCTTTGTTCTGAAGCAAGAGGAAACCTCCAAAAAGAGAAGCATGCAGATAGGTACCCACATCTAACCTGATATGTGGAGTATTTCAAAGCCCATGTAAATGTCAAACAGTGTAAAACAATATTTAAAAGAATGATCGGGGTGGAGGGGTAGATGTAAAATGTCACTTTGTATTTAGAAGAAATTAGCCAGGGATCTAGTGATCAGTACGGTCCAGGCTTACTGATAAAAGTCCCTACGGGGCTGGCTTTTACTTTTTTCCTGTTCTACTCTGTAACCGAAGAAACTCTGGGAGGAAACAGTAAGAGATGAGGACTCTGATTTCTGAATTCTGGGCTTTTATGGTTTCACCGGAGGCAACAGCGGTGGAACTATGGAGTTCAAAATGTGTGGCAAACTGATATTTCATCACCTTAGAGGCATTTAAATGACATTTTACATAACAGTACACTGGTATCAGTTCATGAATCTCTTAGGTATACCTGAGGAGCTTGCAGAAGAAAAGTCAAGAAACCCAGATGGAGAGAAAGAGCAAGAGAGATAGAGGGAATGAGTATGTGAGAGTGTGTGTTCTGGCTCATAGCCAGTCACTTAGCCTGTGGCAGCAATACATGAACCAGTATGCCAGCAGACACACCCTTTTCTTGTTGAATCATAATGTTGGCGATGTATACATAGACACACGAACACGTGCACATGGACCCCTATGTATGCAGGGACACCAGTACAAAAGCAGCAACATAAAACCAATGAGAGATTTATCATATTAAAAAAGATGTATTTGTTCAGACATTATTCATCACTGGATGTGAAGATAAACATAGTACAGAGTGAATAATCTCAGTTGTGGGGCACATAGTGGGTCTTCACATGGGCTCATGCCTTAATCCTGCATGAGTGTGAGGTGATATTAAAAAGCTGAATCACTTTGCTGTTCTTTTTTCCTCTGTCATCTTACAGACACAGATAGAGAAAGTGCAAGGAAGGAGAGAGAGACTTCCATTTAAGACTGAACTAATGCAGGTCCATCATCTCCAGTGCCCCAGGTCATGCTTCACTAAAGGCAGCGCTCCTGAAACAAAGGTGCATGTTCAAAAGCTCCCTGTCAGTCCACATCTCTTCACATAAGCAGGAGTGCCTTGGCCCAAACGGAATAAAAGCCTCTCAGGTTTCATCACCTGCATGGGTCTGGTTAGAACCATTCACAGGGCCTCTGGCAAGTAGACAGCACAGGGATGAAGGAGGGGGTGGGGTTGATTTGGAGGGTGCCTTACCTTCTCTCTTAACCCTTTCCTGCCTCTGTGTCAGACACACAGAAGCGAGAATACCAAAACAGTGCAAAATGAAAATGATGAAATGTGTGTGTTTCCAGGTTAGTTGAGTGGGTGTTTTTAATGGACATCCAAGCCATTACTGTAAGTAAAAACATATCCTATCATAGATATAACTGAAACGACATGGTAATCAGAGGGGAAACTGGGTATTTTATTAGTTTTGAAAATGTGACTTTATCCTTTTCTGTTATTGGAAAAATGAATATATACCTAATCTTTGGGGATTCTGAAAGACCTCCAGCTCCACGTGTCAAAATATCAGCCTATAGTGAATGCTCATGAAAAATACCAGGATTGTTATTTGTTATTGTATGAGGATCCACATTTCAAAAAGCCAGAGTCACCCAGAGTCAAAGACTGATTCAGAGATTACTCCGGTCATTCGAGTGCTTAGCCTGGTGGGGTAACAAGAATTAATAAATTATTCTATGAACTAAATGATCCTGATTCTCAAGCAAACAGCTTTACATTTGACACATCCTATAGTGTCATAATGAACAAGAAACTTAACTGTATATGAAGCAAAGCATAACATTTTCTTTTATAGGAGACGTTTATAATTTACAGTGAAAGTCAGTTTTATTTTTTGCAAGTAAAAGTTTGACATAAATCGGAATGAAGCCTCAACAATTATGGATGAACTTTTTGTAAGTAAATGTTCTGATCTTGCTAGTGCACTTTTTGTCTGACTCATGTTTATTAAGATTTGCAGCGTATTTAGCATGACAGTATCTGCCTTTTAATCTATTGGGAAGCGGATTTACTGAATACATTTCCTAAAAAAGAAAACAAAACCTTCATGCCCTTTAATGGTAAATCATTTTATTGTAATCTTTTAAAAAGATTTTATGAATTTCAGATATAATTCTCAAACTAAATTGATAATTCTGAACATTCTGAAATTGATCATTTAGAACATATTATTTCGGAAAGATATTGATAGCAAAATTATGTTTAATTCTGAAGGTACTGTTTAATCTTCTATAACAGCTGCTCTGACACGTTGCTATTTAACTCACTGTAAATTTATTGACATCATGAATTTCCAGTGTCATTGATCGATAGAGTTTTCTTTTACTTTAACCTTCTCATACCTAAACTCTAGTGTTGTGAACTTTGTAATTTCTACTCACTCTTGTTTATTCTCACTTAATAACTGTTAAACTTGATCCCTGTCTTCAAACAGGAGGAAGTTTAGCCAAAGAGCAATACACACCATTCTACACGAGGATTCAACGAGGATAGACATAATGTAGTTGTGAGAAAATGTTTTCATACTGTATAAGGACAGTGGGGTCTCATGAGACTATGCCATGATAGGCAATCTTCTTGTCTTATTAACTACAAGAGAGAAAATGAATGTGAGACTGCTTATTGTTGCTATAAGGAAGGTAATAAATGGAAAAAGTATGGGTTTTTTTTATGCCTCACAAATTCCTTTTACCCCCAATAACTGGATGCACCAAATGTTTTATCCCTTACATCCCGGCTAAAGGAAATTGGAATGAAGTACTGTATGAATGAAGGTTCTTAAAAGTGCTCTTAAAGCACTGTTAATGTGCTGTTAGTGAATACCTGCAAGGTGAGGATTTTTTAATTTTTTTTTATGCAGTAACCATTTTTGCAAACAATGCAAAGTCAGATTACATGCAACCTCTAATTCCATGGAATTTCAATATCACAACTCTCTCTTGCTTTGTGAAATTTGTATGCAAAGCTTATGAATTTCATGTAGGCTTGATACTCTACATTCATCTCATTTGATGTATACTACGTATTAGTTGCTGTCATGACAAAGTGGCTTTCTTTAAATGTTATTCAAGTATAATAGAAGAGCTGCCTCTAATGTACCACCGTCAGTCAGGTTCATTGTCACTTTCAGGCATGTTTGATTGAAATGAACATCACTTTGCCCAAACTTGCATAATGTTGACTCGAACACACTCCCAGACTTTTCACATAGGCTGCTTAGACTTGTTCTATATCCCAAGTCTAGCTATAAATGTGGTTCTCTTTGGGGGGTCACCAAAGCAACAACCTTTCTGGAGAAGATGAAAGTCTGATTTCAATCCAGAAATCCTAAATCCTTCAGAGACCAACTGTAAAGCACACTTGTGACTTTTAACCTCATCTTTGAGTACAAGAAAATCCATGATAATTCGACTTTAGTCATAATAAAACAGAGGCATTCCAACAGCTGTGGCGGTAATAGAGTGGAGTAGTAAAACAGATTATCCATGTTGCTCATGACTCACACACCCAGAAGTGATTCTCTTTCTTTATGGCCAGACTTATAATGTTGAATAATATGAGTAATGGCTTCCCTTTCCAGTAAACGTGATAAGAATGATGAGTTTCTTAAAAAAATAAATAAATAAATAAAATAATAATAATAATAATAATAATACAGTTTGGAGTTGCTTTCACAAAGGGCCTGCAGTTCAGGTGGACACCAAACAGGCTTGAGATGGCTGACATAATGACAGTTTTGTCTTTCTGCCCTGTGCTTTTTGTCAGAGCCCAGGCCATCAACGTCATTTGCAAAAAAAGAAGAAAAAATGCAGCACATCAATTCTGTGAACAAATTAGTGGCAAGAAACACAAAAGTCACACCAAATCTGTAAGCTCTAGTTACTGGCAAGCATAATGGTCATATGAAACATCCTGTCATCCTCTCCTT
>JAOVVB010000049.1:21664129-21678053 GCA_028570985.1 Heterobranchus longifilis
ACACACACACACACACACACACACTGAACTCTGTTCTCACACAGATCTGCACGCACTTGGGGAACACTTGGGTTTCTCTTGGCAAGTGGATGAAGTTAGAGTTCGAAATGTGATCACGATTGAGGATGTGCGTGCAGATTAGTACTCTCTGACACTCTTCAGCTTGAACTTAACTTGACACCACAAAGCAGGATTCCTGAAAAGTCCACAAAATTGCTTGCATAACCACATTTAACGGCTGACAACTTTTTAGCATCCCATTATGGTTATCTGCATGACTTTTAACAGATTTTCTTTTTTCTAAATTACCAGTAACTGTGTGCATCATCTTGTCTAAATATAGACTGACATACAGTAAGTGAGTTAAGTGGAAAAGAAACGCACCATGCTTCTTTCAGTTTCAATTTTCTGAGCCAAACATCCACAAAAGATTACAATAAGGGGAAAAAAGCTTGTCGAAATTTTAAATCATCAATGAAATGAAATGCACCGGGAAGTAAGAGATTTCTGTTGCACAAGCCGCTATGTCATGTTGACACGACCATTTTAGAATAACCATAAAAAAGTGGTGACCTGGTTCTTGGGCCAAGCAACAAATATACACTTACATGAAGAGACATAAAAGCACTTTTTTATTTACAGTGGAACCTTGGATTACGAGCATAATTTGTTCCGGAAGTGGGCTCGTATTCCAAAACACTCATAAACCAAATTTAATTTTCCCATAGGAAATAATGGAAACTGAAATTATTCGTTCCACTGACCAAAAAAAAGTAAAAATAAATCCGTTTCTGCACGCAGGCGCTGTCTGTGTGTGTGTTTGGGTCTGTCGTTATGTGTGCGCGCGTGTAATTTGACACCATGCCAGTTCACAAACACACACACACTAAAGGCGAGTGAGAGAGTGTGTGTGAGAACCGGCAGAGTGGCAAATTACGCGCGCACACACATAACGACAGGCTGAGGGGGAAAAAAGCTCGCACGAATGTTGATTATACCAGTGAGAGACGAGCACTAAGACCCAGCAGGGGAGACGATTACCCACTTCCGCAGTGCAAGAGAGAGAAAAAACATTGGCTCAGTTGTGATCACGTGATGTTCGGCGTCAAAACAAGAAGCGCATGCGTGATACATGTTCTCGGTACTCGTAAACCAATACTTGCTCGTTTTTCAAGTCAAAATTTATTAGAAATCTTTGCTCGCCTTGCGGACCACTCGCAAACCGCGTTACTCGCAATCTGAGGTTTCACTGTATTTAATTATTCAATTCTTCTTCTTATTTTTTTTTATTATATTTGTGGTAATTGTCTAGCATTATAAAAAATGGTGTCAGTTTGACATATAGATTTCCCTTAATAAATGCCATATTGTTAAACAATTTACCCCTCAGGAAAAACTCTAACATAGAACGAAAGTCTAGGAAGGAGTGAACTCAATGCAAGTCAATGCAATCTAGCTCTTAAGTGTGTTTCTAGCTTACTCTAATCTTTATCTCCTTTTTTCCCCACTCCTCATCTCACCTCATGCAATGAATTGTGTAGATCTGTGCAAGCTTTAAGTGGATCCTGGGCCACATTCCCAGTTGTGCTCTTTCCTAACTGTGCTGCTGCTTCACAGGATTTATGAACTCCTGTGAGATCATTCATCAGAGGGACAAACTCACTGTGAGAACTTTCTGTCCTTATTTATGAAATTTCCCAATGAAACATGAAGCATGTTGATTTGAATTTATAAACATTTCTCTCCACACTTCAGAACTTGAAAATTTATGCCTAAATATGTGTCAGTTGGCCACAGATTTAAACAATTTCAGGCCTTGATTTAAGGTTTGTGTATAAAAACACATGCAAACTTGATGATATCCTTAAAAGGCTGATTATCCAGAAGGGTTTACAAAGGATTACAGCTTTTAAATGAGCAAATTATTATTTATTTATTTTTCTCAAATTAATATTTTATTAAATAAATATACTATACATATGCACTTGTAGTGTTATGTAATGTGCCTGAAACTCAGTCTTGAAGTCACAAGCACAAACTAGTAGGGTGTTTTTTCTATTTGTAGAGAAGTTATATTATTGGTTTGTAATATATATAGTATATAAGTAATTGCCAATTATATTCTTTTTTTTTAAAACATTGATTAAATATGACATATTTTCTTAAGTTCTTTACTAGAACCATTATATACATATTTAAGTGCAAAAAGTTTCAGGGCCCCACAAAATAAACAAGCACCTCCCCACATGTTAAAATGACTGTCATGGGACAGATTTTTATATAATGAAGCCTAAGTATCCTTTGGAGAACATATACACACAAAAAAAAGAAACTCTGTGAGAGTAAAAACCCAATATTTTCCAGTTGAATTTCATCAATAACAGATGTTGGTGGCACGGTGTATTAATGGTTAGCATTGTCGCCTTGCACCTCTAGTGTCTGGGTTTTATTCCCGCATCGGGTCTGTGTACGTAGAGTTTGCATATTCTCCCTCTGCTTAGTGGGTTTCCTCCAGGTACTTCAGTTTCCTCCAACAGTCGACAAAAGACATGAGGTTAAGCTATTTGTCGTTCCCAAAGTGCATGTGGATGACAATCAGGAGTTAAACTGGCAACCCGAACCCTCAAGTAACTGCCACAGAAACGACGGACATATATCTTCAGGGTGAGGAGTATCCGTCGCCTAATGTGCCGACTGAAAAAGAAAAAAAAAAACAGATGTTAAGTTTCAGTGTGTATTTCTTACCTGGGTTTGCTACATGGCTCTTGGTCCATCTGTCTCTTGCTGGATAGCTTCTTAAATATATTGTTTGTTTGATACATATTTGTTTATATTGTTAGTTCAAATATCAAATATTATTTATAATTTATACCCCATTTTCCTTTGCATTGGTCTATTTATTTTCTGACAGATGGAGCAAGCTGTTTTATAGGAGGGAGGATTGTAATGGGAGCACTGGGTATCAGGTGTTACTGTGTGTCAGTAGAAAATGGCTAATGGAACAGAATTTAGCAGAATTTTTGTGAGTTTAACCATTTGTTATTAGAATACAAATAGAAAAAAGGGAAATAATAAAAGTGTCTTAATCAAGTTGCAATGCCTTGTAAATAGAGCTATCTAAAATAGTGACATAATACTCTGATCATAACATATTATTTAGGCTCATCCATCCATTCTCTGTACCACTTTTCCTGTGAAGGGGCCTGGAGTCTATCCCAGGCACCTTAGGACTGCAGTCACTGAAAGCACTGATCAGCCTAAAATGTATGCCTTTGGACTGTGGGAGGAAACCAGGGGACCCTGAGGAAACCCACCAAGAATACAGACTGGAGATGAGATTTGAACCGATGACACTGAATATGCAAGTGATGATGCTAACTGCCAAGCCACCGTGCCATACATTTAAGTTCAGCATTTCATTTAAAAGGAATCTGTTACCAGGCAAAGGCTGACAAGTCTGGTTTTCAGTAGTGAAAATCTCCCAAAGCTCCTGTTTTAACAGTTTTCTATGCCAGTACTTTTTCACGTGGTTATACCGTATGTGCCACGTCTAATCCGGTTCTTTCATAAGTTAAAATTAAACAAGGCAAGTGTTCAAAAAGTAGTAAGAAATGTACAGAAATGTTTGACATCTGGGTTCTCTGAAATGTTTATAGACTTTCCGACAGTGGTGTAAAATCTCTGTAGATAAAGCAAGAGATCTGTGTATGTGTGTGTGCGCAAAGATTGCGCTTTGTCAGACAGTGATTAATGGCTGCACTCTACCTGCAACCAATTCCAGCACTGAGGATTAGGCCTTATTTGTTTAGATTAGACAACATTTTCATAATATTTGAACTTGGCTGTGTACCCAGTGGCATGATGTGTATTCATATGTATGTGTGATCACTTTCACAGGCTTCGTCATCCAATAGTTTAGTCATGCTGTCATTCGTATGCTTACAGCTTTCAAGCTGAGAAATGGGTTTTAAAGGCAGCAAGCAGATATTATTAGATGACCTCTGTTCAAAGTTTGTGTTTGAAATCAACTAATGCAGTTTAATGGAAATCTGTACAAACCTTGCCCATCTGAATGCTAGGTGTGTATACAGAAGAAAAAAACTGAAGCGTACATACTGTACATTGCTGGAAGTCAACTTCCATCTCAAGGATAAGATCTGCTGGTATGTGCATTCTCTTAACCGCATGTTCAGTGCTAGCATGCATTGCACCACATTCAGTATTTCACAGTTTGACAGCCTGCAAGTCAAGAAGACCCCCTTCTTTACCATTATTAGAGCTCAACTATCAACTCTCTGCTTTAACCAAGCATGAGAATGTTTGTATTTCTCATGTTACTGCACAAGCATGCACACATGCATGCACACATGCATGCACACATGCATGCACACATGCATGCACACATGCATGCACGCACACACGCACACACAGACATATTAACTACACAGCTTAGAATTATTCACTGAATTGTGTCTTGTTGCTATACAAATAGTTTGTTAAATTTTCAGTATTCAAAATGTAGAAAAATCTTATGCAAGGTATTTCCATCACAAATTCAACTGTAGCAACATCAAAGAAAGAGAGAGAGGGAAAAAAAGAACGAAAGTCAAAATGTATGTTTTGGGGACGTAACATATTTCTCTATCTGTGACAACACTCTATGGAGCTCATGACACATTTCCCTTGTCCTCATTTTCTTTAGCCTGTGTCCTAAATTACATACAGTTGAGCAATATTATGCATAGTATACCACATATGCTGGAACAATATGAATGCATATGTTGTTTTTATTCCTCCAAATTTCTTATATACAGTACAGTATAATAATACTGTACATAACTTCTCCCGGAGTGTTGCACAATGTATAAAACTAATATTACTATACTACTGTTACTGTATTTTACTGTATATAAAGTGGACAAAAACAATATGCATGAAGAATAAATACTGTACATAGGACAATAAATACAAAGGTCAATTAACACACAGGACAATAAATGCACAGTTAAGTCACCGTGGAATCAACACCAACTCAAAGCCTCAATGTTAATCAACAGTAATGACCCCCATACTCACACTCCAAATGTACATGTTTATGATCACCTCTTTACTAATTCCTTGCATTTAGGCTCATCCAGTGTAATCAGAGTGAGTAATCAGAAAAGCCTCAGGAAAGAAACTGTTGCGGAGTTTGCTGGGGGTGGCACGGCTGTTTTTGTACCTTCTGCCAGAAGACATAAGGATGAAGATGTATAGTATTATAAACTGAAAGTATACTTACTTTAATTGTTTTATGCTTGTTTCTACAAGCTACAAGTTAGGAATAGTTCAGTTAATTGCTAGGAAAAAAATGTCACTGATTGCTGGCAAATATCCAACAATCTAGATGGAGTCTTTTAATGCACTCAAGGACTTGGATTATTGAAATGGTATAAAGCCATAACAATTTTATTTAACTTGAATTTTACAAATATTAAAATTCTCTACATTATTTTTGGCAAACTGTGACAGATTAAAATTCTCTTAAAATTAAAAACCTACTAAAGGTCAATATGTAAGCATTGCAGCTGTGAAAAAAAGCAGTTATTAGCATTTTGCCATTCAACGTACAACATGTAGAAACTTGTACAGGTAAGTCATAAGCTAGCTGAGTGAGGTAGCCTAGCTAGCCAGGTTTTTTTCTGTTTAACAGTATTACACATTTTTCCAATTGGTTAAACTCTTAACAGTTTTCTCTACCATCATGCCACTTGGCACAACAGTAAATCCTGCATGAAAAGTGCATTAAGCACACAAAAAACACTCAACAAGATTTTGAGTGTTTTGAAACAACACTTCCTCATAACAAAATGACCTAAACAGCACTAACGTGTTAATACCAAATGCATAATTTTATTTGTTAGCAAATGCTAATATATGGAGTGAAATGCTTACTTGTCATTTTTTTATTTTATCTGAGAGAATATACTGTATAAACCGACAAAATTGTATAAAACAAAACCACATTTCCAACACAAAATAAGCATAGTCCTTCATTGCTGTCCGAGATGTAATCAATTTAAAGGAATTCATCAATAATTCTTATATTTCTTAATAACAAAAAAATTGCCATATTTTTTGCATTTGTTCTACAATTCCAAAATGTCAACATAAAATCTGTCTTTCAAAGATATTGCCTGCCATACAGCTTTCACTGCATGTGGAAAGTGTCCATATACCTTCCACATCCATGTAGAAAAGAATTCCTGTATGGAGCTGAGAAACGTTTCTCAGACCAATCTATGAGGACATTGGTGTGGTGAATGCCACACTCTCCCATACGATTACAAATGATGGTTCCCAAGACATTCTGGAGGCCTGGCTCAATTTATAGTACTATTGTAAAATGCAGTTCAGTCACGTGCCCTTTCATAATACCAAATATAAACTGCTGTTCTGCTGGAATATTTGCACAATATATGCCAATGTTAAGCATGGCAGATTTCAGTCCAGCCTCTCTCATGGAGAGACCATGATTTATCTGATAAAAAATTATAGTGGCTCTGATGTCATCAGAGACTACTGATCTTGGTTTCTCTTCCTGCAGTCTTCCACCATCCCTACAACCACCTCCCCTTCTCCCACTCCCTCTCCTGGCCACTCTAGTCAAGATTCAATATTTAAAGAACTCTATTAATCCCAGAAGGGGAATTGCTTTTCCTTATTATAGTTGCTCACTGTTTGACAAAGAAAGGAAGAAAGGAACACCACAAAGGAGGTTGTAAGTTCAGTTGTAAGTTCTCAGTGTGCTAACACTGATAAAGTGCAGTAATTGTACTGTTAATATTACTAATAAGTATATTTAAATAAATTAAAGTATTTTACAAGTAGTAACATAAGCCTTTGTCTTTTGAAGGTTCCATACATTGCTTAAAATAACAATACAATATTCTCACCTTCTGTACAGATGTTAATGAATGTGAAGACAAAATACCTGGATTAGGTACAGTAAATGGAGCTAATCAACTGTGGAATTTTTTCTGGTCTAATTTTTAAAATAAAATTTCTGTTTATTTTTTAGATTTTGAAAACACACCAATATGATGTTAGTTTTTAAATGTATCAAATTGCTGTCTAAATAATTTTATTATGTTTTGTCTTAAAATCTGTATGTTCACATATAAAAAAAAAGTGTGTATGTGACTGAGGCTACATTCACATTACAAATCTGATGTTTTTTTTTTATCAGATCTAAATGACATTCATATGAGGTCCTAGATCAGATATATTATTTCTGATATGTGATTGTGTGACTTGGTTGTGAGAAAGGTCATCATGGTCATCAGAATTCATGTGACTTTTTACCTTTCTCATGTTAAGAACAGTATATTTTTCTAAGGATTGTTTCTATTGTTTGAAAATAATGAGTGGCCGCACAAATATGATGTGTTTTAACAGAGGTAGCATGAGCACCTCATGAGTCTGGCTTGCAATGTAAAAGGAGCTTGTAAGAAGTCACTGAATGCATTTTGTCAGAGGTGGGAATCAACTCTGGCCAGAAATTAAACTGTACAAGGTGACATGCTAACTGGTAAGTGATGGTTCCGCCTAAAATATGGCATCATGTGTAGATTGGATGATGTAAAGCAGCTACACTACTACTTAACCTGGCCATTTTGTTTACAGTGTGTTTACTTGTGTTTATGTGTACAAATCAGTCTTTGTTTATGACCTAATGTGAAGTCGGTCACATTGGAAGTGGTCTGATTTTGGAGACCAGCGGTGATTGACGTAAAAGATTGCTACCAGGTGACTGGATGATTATGGAATAGAGCAGCTCCTTGCGTGCTACATCTGCCCAGGTTTGCTAAATGCATTAGGTCTGTTAAGGTCTGCTGGCTCTGTGACTGACACACACAAACATGATTCTATTCTACCTAAGGCACGTTTGCTGTTGTGACAGTTTGGCTCTCGAATGTGACTTGACACGCTCAGCTACATAAGACATAAAACTTGACAATGTAGTAAAGTCAGTTTTGGGAGTAAAAAGCACATGAATTTGCAGCAACCAGGAAGGAAGGTTAGACCAGGAAGTGTAGCTAGCATGTGCTGCTTATTATTTTACGACAGCTTTTAAATGAAATCCAGCAGAATTTCTATAACTTATAACTCTATCGTGTGTTCTGTCTCTATACTTCCAATTATGTGTAGTGCGAGCTGGACTTGTAGTGACTGACTGACTGTGACCTCTGCTTCAGGTGGGCTCCAAGTTCCTTCTGTTTTTACAATTTTGCATGTTCAATACAATAAAATTCATTTTCCCACGTACTGTATGTTAGCTTGTGTCACAATCCCTTTTTGTTAAACAACATTTATTTAACATGTTTTTTTAGCGCTGCCAGTGGGAAACCAGAACCACAAAGTAAACAGATATTACATTTGTTGTTTTAGAGCATTCTACCATGACACTGGCTAAAATGGTAACTCAACAATATTTGGAAACAGCACTAACAACACATGACATAGCACTAACAACACATGACATTACCAAATGTGTGTGTGTGTGTGTGTGTGTATAATGTGTTTTTCATCTGTTCCAAATTTTCTTTAGATCGTTGCTTTTTTAGATTTTTTCAGGATGCTTTAATTTGTCAGATAGGTTTTATTCAGGTGATTTCTTGATTCAACAAAATAAATTATTTACTTTTTTACTTTTCCCATAGGGTTAGGTAGGTTTGGACAGCTTTTTCCCCTTAACAAATGAAGTCATCATTTAAAAACTTTTTTTTTTTTTGCATTTATTGCATGTATTTTGCATTTATTTGTTATATTTGTGTAATATTAAAATCTGTGTGTAACACTGACAAATGTGCCAACAGAATTGTAACTTCATTGTATGTATTTATTTTTTATTAATTTATTTACCAAATTACTTTTAGGTTAACAAAATGCTATTTTGCTTATTATGGTTTTTTTTTTGTAGCCGGACAATCTCTTTCTGTTTTTAAAATTAAGTTGTTGGGCTTTTTTTTTTTTAACAAATAATCTTTTGCCCATTTTTAAAAAGAACAAATAATAATCTAAACGTAGTTACGTTCATCCCACAAGCCAGGCTTCTAGCATTCATAAATTCCACAGAAAGACAATTTGTCTGATGTGGCAGATTACCAACACCAACAGGCATTTTTCCATAGACCCTTGCTAAACGTGCACGATTAACTAATTTACTCACCACTAACAGCTTTCCAAAATAAGTAAATAAACTTGTTAATAACTTTTAAAAATGGCTTAGTGGTTACCACTGTCGCCTCGTGCCTGCAGGGTTGATGGTTCGAAACTCGCCTCCACTGTGCATTTGTGGAGAGTGCATGTTCTCCCGGTGCTACAGTAGGTGGGTGCCCTGTGATTGGTTAGCATACGATCCAGGGTGTATCCCACCTCGTCCCCTAAGTTCTGTAGGACAGGCTCCAGGGCCTCTGTGAACCTATGTTAAATAAGCATGAATAAGAAAGGGACAAAGGATAGATAGTTTCTTTCCCCAAGCAATCACCCTCATAAACACTTGAACTGGATCTTACAACCGTCTTTAAATCATTGTTATTTGCACAAATCGAACATCCAGTATCGTACTGTATATTGTGTAAAAGCACCACCATGCCTCCAACAAACTCCCTACTGTACATGCACATTACATCACATGCATTTATTTAATTCAGTATGATGATTACAGCTTGCTTCTAAAATTTACTCAATTTGCTTCTAATTACTCAATATGAAGATTCTGGGGAAAAAAATTAAAAATATATATTATTTGCTATGAGGTCCTTGGAGGCACGGAGACTAGTTATAGGCTGACGTCCACTAAAAGATTCAGTGGAGGTATGCAGTACCAAAAAAAGGGATGAGCAGCTGCCTGCCAAAAAAAAAAAAAAAAACTAAACAAACGCATATCAAAACCAGTCATGAAGCTCTTTTAGCAAGAAAACACATCTGATAACATTATCATCCTAAACAACTGTTTCCTTAGTTAATGCTTCTAAGTTTTTCCAAATTGCCTCTGAACCATCTATGTTTTTCAATCTTTAATTTATTGCCAGTTAATGAGAACATGAGCTTCAGCCAACATGCTGACAGGTTCATGACTCACCTCATCGCTTTGTTCATAGCTAAGGTGAACTACAAACCTCTAACCTCTGATAAAGGATACTACTTGGTGTGTGGAACAAGGGACTGTACACCCTAGTGCATTAGCTTTCCATTTTATACCATTTGCAATTCGATCCCGGAGTTAATTGAGACTATTCTAAAGTGAAAAAGTAAAGACATAAAGACAAACTTATGAGATTTACAGAACATTCCTGGTTTATTCTCCTCACCTTTTGGCTACAAAGTACCAGCAAGAATTGTAGCTCACAGACATAGCAGGGATTGATTTGCGGTCATACTGTCTATTATAGCCCAAATGAGGATACGTTCCCTGTTGAGTCTGGTTCTTCTCAAAATTCCTTTCTATTGTCATCTCAGAGATTTCCCTAGCCACTACCTCCCGGTTTGGTCTTAAATTTGTCTAATTTATTTCCATAATTTTTTATTCTGTAAAGCTGATTTGTGACAATGACCACTGTTAAAAGTGTTATACAAATAAAATGTAATTGAATTGAAATTTAATAAAAGTTTTAACTACTTCTGACAACTTATATTATCATGCAAGCTAATGATGACTAACTATTAGTTAGTAATTTATTCAGTTATTGTTTTAAATGAATAAATGTTCAAGTGTGTGTTTGAACTGTACATCGTCATTGCTTACTTGATCAAACTATGATTTTTCAATTATGGCTCTTCAGGCCTTCCAATAATGTCATGTGTCTAGTGTTAGCTACTGCTGGAGGGATGCTGGAGTGACTGAAATGTACTAAAAATGTATAAAAGTTTATGTTCAAACTTCAGTTTGTTGCAGATTTTCTGTCAATAGTCATCCAAACACAGCTTCACTGGAGAAAGATTGTGTGAGCTTCATGTAATTTAAAACTTTTACAGAAGACAAAGTTGGAATTGTTTCTCATCAATTTCTGAATAACTATAATTGGACTAGCATCCCAACAAAGTCCATGAAATCAAAATCATAAAAGTACTCTGTAGTTTAGAACAGCTGTCTTTAAGTTGCTTTTGGTTCAACAAGTTTGTAGAAAAGCAGGTGCTATAGTTATCTTACTATAACAACATATTACTTATCCACAGAAAGAAAGCAGAGGAAATCTTTTGTTCAGCATTTCATTATAAGCTGTAAAAAGTCCTAACACTTTTTTTCTATAATACAATGCTGTGTTACACCTTATTTAACTTTTTCCAGTAACATTTACTTTTAATAAGGTAAGACTGTTGGGAATTTGTTTGAAAGACTATTAGGCTCTGCACCCTCTCTTTCTCTGTCTCTTTCCCTCCCGCTCCCTCTCTCAGTGTCTGTAAGAACACACACAGACGTTTTCCCTCTCTCTCTCTCTCTCTCTCTCTCACACACACACACACACACGCTTTCACACACGTGCACACACACACGTACACACACACACAGTTTCACACACGTACACACACACACGTGTATACACACACATACACACACGTACACACACGCGTTCACCCACGCGTACACACGCGTACACACACACGTACACATTGAGTGAGAGCGAGAGAGAGGGAGAGATAGAGTGACACACACACACACACACAGATACACACACACATTTTCACCTAAGGCAATACTTCATTATTGTTCCATTGTCTGACTGATACCAGCTGTCATGTTTAAACCCTCCATGCACGCTATTGCATTATTAGAATTACAGGGAGGTTCTCGGTAGTGAAACATGAGATTGTTTTTTTTTTCCCTCTGTTATTATTTTTGTGCTGTCAGAGCTTTTGGTTGCACTGGATAAACGTGGGGCCCTCTTGTAAGGTCAGCAATATCTCAGTCTGCCTAGGGAGCTATTAGTGTTGTACACTGTAACGTCAGTTGGCTTCATTCATCAAATAAATCAAAAGTTATTTGTTTGAAATAAATATCATCCCTTGTGTGTTCATGGATATTTAAATTCTGAAGAACCGATGCTTGTGAGGTAATACCGCCATGAAAGGTTTTATTGCACTTGGATACCTGTTCCTTAATTTTATTTTTAAAACAATGGCCAGATCCCACATCATTGGGTTCAGAATAATTCAGTACGTGTTATTATTATTATTATTATTATTATTATTATTATTATTATTTCAATAAATACAGATTGTGGAAATTATTGTGGAAGTATACTGGAATGTTATAAACCCAGTACAGCACCACAGAATAGGCTGAGCGTAGATCTGTGGGCAGACAAGTGAGCTTGGAGTCTAATTACCTTTTGGAGACTTTAAAGTGTTTAAAATGGGGAATAAAGAGTGATTACAAGCCACTGTGGAATGTGACCATTTTGTACAAATTTGTGGGTTGCCTATAGCATCGCTCCCACAGTGATGGCTTCACTATGACCTTACCACTTTCCCCAAAACTCCCTGACATCACTATGGAGAACTTCACATCTTACAGTATTGTTCGTACTGTGTCCTGCATTATACAGTATAATGCAATGCATTCAGTTTAATTAAATAAATGATAACAAGGTCTTCTCCTAACAACCACACTCGAATGCTTGTATCTATGACCTTAAGTTTAAATGACTAAATAAAAATGTTACCCCAAACCATTTCAGACAGCTAAGTATTTTTTTCCCCTTTTGTGGTGCGCAAAGATCTTCCCAGATGTTCCTATAATGCCATTTGAATCCAGTTTTGTTTTCTCTGGTGTTTCTGTAGGTTAACATAAAATGGAAAGTGCCTGACAGATTTATGTGGATGTGTCAAGCATCATTCAGCTATTATTTTTTACTGGATAATAAAGGAGACTGTTCGTCCAAGATTGTTACTTATAGTGTATTTATTAAGAGGGAACAAATGATAATTTTAATAGTCAGCACACCAGGGAAGTGATTTATCCAATGTGCTGTCTACTCCCACGCTTTGGTTGCCCAGTATCTAGGTTAAAATGTTTAAGGTACTGTTAAACGATATGATATTCTTATGATATCCAACTGTATTTGTACAGTAATGATAAAGGTATGCCAAACTACTGTACATAGTTAGCTAGTTAGATCATGTCTCAGCTGATTTGTGTAGTAGGTGGTGGAATTTACAATGAGTAGTATGCACTACCGTTACAGCATCAACATGCGTCACACTTCACACAATGCGGTGCATTGTAATTACATTTAGCAACTGGACTTATTTTGAAATATCTTTCCGTATCTGGTTGGACCTACTTGTAATCTCCACAACAACAAAAACAAGGAAAGAAAGAAATACAATGAATTGCTCAGATAGGAAATTTGCTAGGCTGCTCACTGGCTTTTTGTTTAACAGTCTCTTATCACAATGCCTCCAACAATGCCTACAGCATTGGGGGTGGGGGGTCTGAATATCGACTTTATGTGCATGGAGTTTGCATGTTCACCCCATGCTTGGCTGGTTTCCTCTCACAGTCCAAAGGCACACATGTCCAAATTGTATAATATTGTAAGCGTGTGTGCCCTGTGATGGGTTGGCGTGCCATCCTGGGTATGTCCTGCCTTGTTTCCTGGGAAAGGCTCTGTTTTCTCCACAGGAAAAGCAGTTGCGAAGTTGAATAAATAAATGAATGAATGAAATCTCCAAGCCAGTGGTTGTCCAGTCCAGAATGATTTAATAAGGACATCAAAGCTTAGTGCAACCTAAACTAATCTGAGAAGAAAACAGAGACACACATGCGCCATTTGTTAAACTCGCTGCATAACTCGCTTATGCATATTGTGGCGTGGGCGGGGTTTCGCTTAGGAACCATCATGCTTTGCGGGATGGGGCTGTTATGTGTTCACCCTGT
>JAOVVB010000049.1:21697650-21717240 GCA_028570985.1 Heterobranchus longifilis
TTCACAACCGGCAACACAGAAAGATGTTCCCATAGCGTTTTCACGCAGCATCGAGTGTAGCTTTTGAAAGGGAACAAGTAAGAGTTGTTTCTTTTAATATCATACAGTATAAATGTTCATGTTTCTACACTGAAATGTAAACACGGTCTCTTTTTCCAATTAATGTTTTCAGTGTTTGTAATGATAAATGAAAAACAAGTTGGTCCAGCTATGTGATCTTGCTCGGTTTATATTTTATCATAACAGTTGTCATGATGCAACTGACTCTTGACTTTTCAGAGACTACAGATTTAAAGAGGCAGGACTAGCTGTAATCACATTTAACACCTTGTTAAATCATGGCTTATGTCAGATTTCTTTATGCTATAATAAAATAATATATATGCCTTTAATAAAATAAACTAAAGCTAATTTTAGGTAGACCATGTTCATAGAGAGGATGGCATGGTGGTACCATTGCTACCTCATAGCTCCAGCATCCTCAATTCGTTTCTGAGCTTGGGTTACTGAGTAAAGTTTCTATGCAAATTTAGGTTTATATCCAGGTACTTCAGATATCTCCCATCTTCCAAAGACATTTTGGTAGGGGGATTAGTGAGTGAGTGTCTCAATGTGTGTGTGCATGGTCTCTTTTGTTTCTTGGTTTCTTTCCTACATTACAACAACCGTACAGTGGTACATCAGCATACATAGAAATTTTTATTAATTTATACTAATTTTTACTGCAAAGTGCCGACTTGTGCCTACATTGCGCTGTGCATAAGTTTTGCACACTTCCGGGAGTCATTCCAAACTTGTTTGTGTCAGTGAAAAGCCAATCAAAGCAAGTTTACCTTTTTTTGTGTTTTTTTTTTTTCTTTTTCGCATTTTGTGAAAAAGCATGGACCATAACAAGAAGAAAAGAAAACCATTTTCAGTTTTGTTTTTTAAAGCAGCCGGTGCCAAGAGGTATCATAAATTATGGTTAAGTCAGGTTTAATGTCTATTTCATATTTTACTTAATTAAAATGTATTTTCTAAATGTTTTAATTGTTTTTATATATAAAAATATAATGATACTGTTGAAAACTGGTAATATTGGTAATATTTTTGGATGGAACGGATAATTCTGCATTTACATTACTTTCTATTGGAAAATGCATTTCGAAATATGAAATTTTGATCTAGCAACTTACCTCTGGAACAGATTTGTATGCCAAGGTACATTGTATATATGATTTTTATTTATTTATTTTATTTGGGTAGGCATAGTGTTAAGGACCTTGCTAATCAGAAATTTAAAACCTAATTTTTATTTTATTTTTTTTAGGAATGCTGTGTAAGTTTTACATCAGATATAATGGGTCACACCTTCCAAAAAGTCAAACAAACATTTTGTCTTATTGGTCCACATGATAGTTGACCAAAAGTGTAAGATGTTATACTGGATTCTTTTTCTTTTTTATACTGGATTCTTTTTTCCTGGATGAGTCGACATTTTGCTCTTAGAGTAATTTTCCTCACTTTGGCACAAAGTTTTTAATTCACTAATGTTTTAGTTCACTAATATTTTAGTGAGTTCTTGATTCCAAAGGTCTATTAGTAATCAGGCCTGGGTGTGGCAAGTGAAATGTAACTCAGATTTCCAAAAATCATAGTTCATTCATCATATAGTGGGGGAATATGAAAGGGAGGGGGCAAATACTTTTTTACAGCACTGTAAGTGATAACCTAGGTGCAGTGGCTATAAAAGTAGATAATAAAACACTAGGAAACAAACAACAATAAAGTAGAAGAAAATGTGTTTTTGTTGCTCAATAGGTAATTTGCTGCATCTAAAACTCCATGGCTTTTGAACATTTGTAGTCCTTAACATTTAAGTTACCATATGCACTGAATAGGAATGATTAAACAGTGGATCTTTTTCACCTGTCATTAAATTATTTGGCAACAATAGCAGTGATAACAAAACTGGAATGCCAGACACCGCATAGCTGACTCATTGAACTATGCTCCATCATTCACCCCCTGTGTTATACAAGAGTGGATAGCTATGCACGTGGCATTGTAATGCTACACCCTGAACTTTGAGCTTGGTGTCATTCATTAGCAACACATGAGGCCACTTACAACATTTTTGTCCGATGTCTGCCCAGTGAGTACCAAACTGTGTCCCTGAAGCATGCCAGTGCAGCTCAACATGCAGGTGCAATAACCTGAACATGGAGCTATTCCTTCAGACTCTCAGGGCATGGAGTCAAGTATGCCACTAAATATCCAGCACATGTCATCACAGAGAACAGTGAACAATGCGAGTGTTTTAGGATGTTCTCCAGAACATTCCACATACACAATTTGTCTTTGTACAGAAATCTGGCAAAGACTCCTGGTAAATGACATGAGAGACAAAACACCACCCAGTATGGGTGTCTGTTACATGTTCATAGCCATTCCTTACATGTCTGAGACGATATTTAAGAGCCGTTGGAATCTTCTAAACTTTTTTCTTACACTAATTTGGCTCATTCTGTAAAGAAGTCCTAACATGTGCTGCATTTAACAAGTATGCCTGTGTTACATAAGGAGCACTATTTAAACACGAATACAACCATTGAAAAACATAGCAAAAAAACTAAAGAAAAAAACTAAAAAAAAAAATTAACAGACACTCAAAACATCACCAGTGGGTTTACTTGGGTCTCAGCCAGAGAGCGCTTGGATAAAGGATGTGTGAAATGGAGCAGTCTGCAGACTGGATAGGATATACAAAGGGTTGTGACAGGAAGACATGGCCTTTCAAAGTGTCTCGCCTGTGCTCCGCGTCAGCAAGATAAAGGAAGCAAAATCCGATTATTTCCTCCCTGGATCCCTGTCTTCCAGAAACTGAGCGAGGGTGCCTGGGAACGATTTGCCGAACCATTATCCTTGTACATTTAAGATTCTGATTGCAGCCTACGCTTCAAGCGTTGCTTTATCACCACAAGGAAAAAAAGAACACTCATGTGTCTCCTTTTCTCAGCATTTACTGCCCTTTTTCCTCCCGCTGTCTGTCTACACTGTCTCTTTCTTTCCCACTCTACTGCTTGGATTCCTGCCTGCCCTGTTTGCTGTAACAATCACTCCATACTCTCTTCACTGGACGTTGTCACTTACTTTTACACCAGTAAAGTCAGTTCAGCACAAAATTCCAATGCCAAAATGCCATTTATTTGTTTTAAATTAAGTCAAGCTCCCAGGCTTTGTGGCAGAAGATTCAGAAATGCTTTTTTTTTTTTTTCCACATATACCAGTTACAAAACTGGGGTCAGCCATGATACAGTGCCCCTGGAGCAGATAGGTTTACAGACATTGTTCAAGGGCTCAACAGTGGCAGCTTGGTAGTGCTAGGTAAACTCCTGACCTCCCAATCAGTAATGTCTGATCAGATTAAACTTCAGTAGTCATGACTCAGAACACCATGCCTATGGTTTGACCCAACTACCTTAACCTGAAGCAATCACAACTCTAACCACCTCACCATTGAACAGTAGTAGCAGGAAATGATAGTTTGCAGATCATATTGCTTCTATTTTTATCTCTGTTCATATCTGTTTACAACACATTATCTAAAGTCCCAATAATATGTTCATACTTGGTTTGCAGCCCCATTGTGTAACATATTAGTCTTTCAGGAGATAGATCAGTGCGAGTTCATTTTTCTTACACTCTGGGGAGAATTCTTGCTCTGTTGCTCCAACCTGATCTTCCCTTCAGTGTCTCCAAATCCAGAGTTGTCTCTGGGCTTTCCTGTCCGAGAGCACAGGCAGCCGTCCGGACAAAATTGCTTGTTTTTCCACATGTAAGGCTTTGGCAAATTACATGCCAAGGACATGACAGGAATATTGAGCTGCTGCGAATGTATTCTCTGGCTGCAGTCTTTAAAAAAATCCAGTATTATTTCTGTATGGAAATGTTGGCGATATAAGCAGCTGTGAACATAATACGAAATATTAAACTTATTCTAAAGCTAACATATGTAATAAGTATAGGGGGAAAACAAGATATGGTATACTGTTATTGGAAAACAAATCAATGACAGGGTGGTATGATAGAGCCTTAAACAACATGGAGTTACCACTCAATTTTCCAATAACAGCTTTATAATAAAAGTTTTTAATCTTATGGTATTACACCATTTGCAAAATTGTAATGTATTAAAGGATCTCATCCAGGCTGTCCCCTGCCTTGTGCCCTAAGTTACTTTGAATAGGCTCTAAACCCTCTGTGACCCACTACAGGGTAATCAGTACAGGAAATGAACAAATCAATCAATCATATGTCTAAATTTACAAGAAGTATCATAAAGTATTTATATTAGCTGTTAACCAGTCGAGGCTAGTAGGCTTTTATTTTCATTCCAACCATATACAGTTCAGTACACAGTTCTGTGTAAAAACAAAAAACAACATTCCTCCAGAACCAAGGTGCTACATACAACATAAATTAAAAACATAATTTAACAAAAACTAACTAGCTATCTAAGAAACCTAGTTAGCTGACTAGATTGTTTCCCTAACAGAATCTTCTTCTTCTTTTTAAGTGAATATTTAAAAAAAGCTTGTTATGTTGCCAAGGAACTCTATCCTGAAGATTTTCCCATGGAGGAAGAATTACTGACTGTTTCATAGTGCTGAATGTGGATACTCTTTAAACATGTTACATAAGCATCTCTTTGCAGAAATCTTCATCATATAAACAATTATTAATCTGGCAATTTGTTACATAATGATATATCTTTTATTTGGCTTATTATGAATCCTAAATTTTGACAAACGTCTGCCATATAAACAAAAAATACCAATCAGTGTTGGTGCAGTCAGAGCATTATAGTGCATCACCCAGTGATTTGACTTGCAACCAGCACTATTGTCAGAGTCGCTGTTATAAAAAACAAATCACCATCTTCTGACATATTAGAAACAAGAACTCCAATGGTGCTGTGGTACAAGGTTCAGAAATACAGTATGACTGTAAACTGTAATAAATGTAGAAAGCAAGAATAAGTAAAACAATTGTAAAATTGTTTTTTGTGCAAATTTAAGTGCATTTTGAAAACAAATTTCTGTTAAATTTTCTTTTCGTATGTACAGGGTGTCTCTAGAGTCTGAAGTACAAAGGCATCAAATGATGAAAAGTTTCTATACTTGTATTCGCCTTGACCTCTGTTTACGACTTCATAAATTTGTCCCAGCAGGCTGAGGATTGGACTGTCAACACTTAGTGGTGAAAAAGCAAGTGGTGAAAAGGCAGAGATCTACTTCATATTCCAATAAAACTACAGACGTTTAAGGCATGTGTGGCTGGTTATGCTCAAGACTGCTGTCTCCACAAGCTCAATAAGTATGTAAAGCCAAGTTTACTTATGCCTATGAAACTCTGCTCATCAGTTTGTAAGTGGAAAAAACACCCCACCAGAATATTAATTATGGGTCCAATTCATTTTAATATGTAATTGTAATATGTTTTTTACAATTGTAGATGTACCTAAATGCTGGAAGGACTGGACAATAAAATAAGACATAAAGCCCTTTACTCTCTAATCATATAGCTCTGCAAACTGAGATACAAAGTACTGACCAGTCTTTTAGTTTAATGACACCATCATTAGTGTGATCTGTGGGCCTAGAAAGATGCTATCAAGAGAATAGTTATGGCATTTCAGCAGACGTCCCTCGAAAAGGCATCTGAGCATGGTCAATGGTATGTACTGTAGGATGGTCATCGGCTAAAATGTTGGATTTATAATTGCAACACGTTGTATGGTTTTGCTCGGTTCTGAGAAACAGAATAGTCAGCCGGCAGAGTAGTATCATGTGTTGTGTGCTTGTTTGTGGCAAAATGAGTATTCGTAATACACTGCAATTTTACTGTCTTTAGTTTATTGCTCACAGGCTGTTTAATGAATTGAAGCTCAGTGATGTCATAGCTCTTGAAATAGGTCATGAGCTACAAAAGGCTGCAATTGATGATTTATGAGCCTTGCATATGATTGCTATAATGCACCATGAACCATCTATATTAAATGCGTTTTAGCTTCATTTTAGCTTCACTGGAATTGATTTATTTAGTGTTGCGGTCTTTTCATAGCTGTGTATTTTACTGACCATGATTCAGTTATGCCAGAACTGCTATGAAGCATCTATCACCACTGATCTGCTTTCCAGGATAGCTCTCTGTCCATCCAAAATGTATTCAACAGTTATTCACCTAAATACTGTATCTATTTACTCAGGTCAAAATTATTTGAAAAGGAAAAAGTACAAACACACAAAATACACAAATAGCATATTACATGACGTTCCCCAGCCACTTCATTGTGTACACCATGCTATTACCAGGTTGGAACCCATTTTCACTTCAGATCTGCTTTAATGCTTAAAAGTGCTGAAATGTTTATTAGAGATTTTGCTCCATATTGACAAAATAGCATACTGGCATTGCTGCAGAGTTGCCGACTCTGCATCCATCATGCAAATCTCCCGTTCCACCACATACCAAAGGTGCCTGGTTGGATTGAGATCTGGTGATTGTATATGCCATTTGAGCATGAGTAAGCTCATTGTCATGTTCAAGAATCCATTTTGAGATTATTTTAGCTTTGTGGCATGGTGCTGTATCCTGCCGTCATAAATGAATGGATGATGAAAACAATACTCATGTAGTCTGGGCATGAAAATTCCAGTAGATCAGAAGCTCATCTGGTACCAACAACCATCCCACATTCAAATTCATTTACATTATCTTTCATCTTCTACATTCTGATGCTCGGTTCGAACTTTAGGGGTGAGATGGGGGCCATGACAGACTCGTATCACTATTAAAGTCAGAAAGAAAGAAAGAAGGGCTATGTTCAAATGTCAACATGCAAAATGGAAATATTCTCATCTTCTGATTAATATGCTTGTTCCTAATTTTTCCTTGATTTTAAAATGACATTAAATGCCTTCCACTTCCACAAAAAAACTCATGTGTCACACAATGTGACAAGAAGAAGAGCATGACTTGAAATAACTGGCTCAAGTCAATCTGGCTTTCAATTAATCATGGGATATCATGTTTTCATGGTAACATACAGTAAAAGACATCATGTTTGTTGAAGTATCTGGAATTTCCATTACCACACTAAAAGGGCAATTTTCATTTTGCAAGTTTCCACAAAAGGGCTGTTAGGATATAATTTCAGTAAAGAAGTTGTCAAAAAAGATGCATGCATACTGTAGGTTTGGACACAAATACACTGATCTATGTTCACAAAGAACCCAGACCCTGGATAAGCATTACACATAACAAATGAGGCAAATAATAATAATAATAATAATAATAATAATAATAATAATAATAAGTTAAACCAAACAGACAAAACCAGTATACAATTGCAGGAAGTATTTATATTTTTGATAATGTCAGAAGTAATTGAGAACATGTGTCAGTACTCAGGGAAGTTGGAGTGCAAGGGAGTACACTAGCTTTGACAGAAACTGTGATTAGTTATATATTAAAGAGATTTACAATGCAATGCTCTCAGTTGTAATCTATTTTGGCCCAAACATAACATATAAATTGAAGCTTTTATATATATATATATATATATTCAGGGGTTAAAAACAGTTAATACAGAGTACACTTAATGTAACTGTGATGTAACCTAAATACTTGGTTACACAGCAACCAAACATCCATGAACACTGGCTCCTCAAAAAAAGAAAAGAAAAAAGTAAAATCAATAACCACTTAGCAACCTGCATCATGTTTAAGACTTATATTTAATCATGGGTCACCTGGCAAATTACTGCACCTACTGTATATTGTGACTAAACTGAACACCCCATGCCAAGCTTTTTCCCAGCATGAGGAATGCAAGTGATCTCCTGTCTCTCCTGGAACTATGCTGCTGAAAGTCTCCGGTTCCCTCCTCTCTTACTGGAATACCAGGCTATAACCTTACACAAGTGTTAAACTATGTTCTGTCAAAATCAACAACCATGAGAGGAGAGGGTGAGTAAAACCCAAAATAAGCAGCACTTCAGCACATCTGCCTTCATTCATTCTAAACAGAGCTAAACATAGATTTTGCCATAACCAAAATATGGCAGCTGCAGCGTTTGTCACTGAATATGTGGTTTCCCTAATCAGTGGTGTGTAGCTCCTGTGGAGAATCGCCAGGTCTAAGCTCACTGGAAAAGCACTCACTTTCCTGGCCTGTCTTTATTCTCCTGACACAATGACCCTATGGCCTGGTTTATCCTTCTTTGTCCATGAATTTTTTGATAAACTACGTGAGGCATTGTGCACCGGCAGGCGTGCAGGTGTCTGTCCTCATACTTGCATGTAATGTGAAGGTTTCCACCAGGGGGCAGAAAAAAAAAAAATCTAGTGTTGCCACTACAAAGCTTCGGGGTTCCTGGTTTACAGCTGGTCAAATAGTGCTCTCTCTGTGGAATTTCACATTTTTACATGATAGACTCTGGATCCACTAAGACCCTTACCCAGATAAAGCATCTCCTGAGATAAATAACAAACTACCTAATAAATTGAGAAGTTGTAAGGTGGGGGTGTTATAATGCTATGAATCCATAATTCTACCTACTTCCAGGTTGCATATTATTATTTATTTTTATCATTTTATTATTTTTTTTAGATCTTCGTTACAGACAAATACAAGTTAAAGATAAGGGTTGTAAAGCCTTAACGGCAGCAGGGTACTGAAACAGGCACAGAAACGGTATTTGCGGTGTTCACAGACGTGACATTTTATTTTTTTAATTGGTCATGAAAGTGAGGAGGGGCGCAGTGTAGGGACGGTGCGGGAGAGAGGTGAGTCAGACGAATCCATTTAATGAGGGTAAGTGTCGCCAGGCAGTAGCAGGCCCCAGGGTTGGAGGCGAAGAGCGAACCCGTGAGAGGGATGGCCGAACAGCAGCGAATAATCCTCCACTGAGTTTTCGCTCGCGGCTCAGCGGGCCCCTCGGAGTCTGCAGGGTGAGAAAGAAACAAGAAAAAAAAAACTAGTATTAGAAAATGTGTCTCTATTCTCATACCTTTCACTCCCTGAACTGGAGTTCCGCCCTTTTCCACTGGCATTAGTGCCGAGGTGCCGGTAGGTGCACGGAGTTGAACAGAGAGCGGAGCAGGTGTACGGTTCTCCGTCACAGGGTAAACAGTAAAAAAAAAATAAAAAAATATTACCCATTCGGCCCTTGTGCTAGGTACACCTGTCCAACTGTTTTCCAATGCAAATATCACATTGGCCGCAAGTCAGTGTACAGTATTTAAATATGAACAAAATTTTGTTCAAGATCACATGTTGACAGTCAAATAGAGCATCAGAATGGGGAAGAATAGTCATTTAAGTGACTTTGACTGTGGTATGATTGTTGGTGCTGAGGCTACAGTTCACATGGGCTCACCCCAATGGGATGATAAAAGACTGGAAAAAAGTTGGCTGAGCTAATTTATATTTGGACCAATTATGGATTAAAATCTTTACGGAATGTTTCCAGCACCTTGTTGAAGCTACAAAGAAGTATGACAGCTCTGAAGAAAAAGGCATTCAACCCAGTATTAGCAAAGTGTACAGTGAGTGTATAATATAGCCATCTTTGAAACGCCTGTCTACATTAATTGGATGCACACTTTCTTTATGCTTTGTAGTCATGGCTGCACCAGAATGCTGCAAGGGTGGCAGCCAGAGTGAAGAAATATTTTGCCAAAATTATTTCAAATAAAACTTAAGAAAGGGATGCCAAAATATCTCAACCCAATGCGTCCAAGTATGCAACTAAACACACATATTTGCTTCAACAAATCAAGTCTAGTTTAGGTGTACACTCTATACACTGGACACACTTTGTTACTTTCTGCCATTTCATACATTTTTCTGGTGTGTTATGTGGATTCTTTACTGGAATGTTAGAGAAATACTATGAATAATAATCCAGAATACCATGATCAGTTCTATAGTCACAATCTGTGAAGTGTGAAGATAAAGGAGCAGATAAATTTTGTAATATGAAAGGAGGTTTGCATTACCTACATTTACAGTACATATACCATGTGAAAGTATCTTTTATTATCCCCTATGCCATTCACTTAAAAAATACAAAATAAAACAGAAGTTCCTCATTATAATACAAAGTGTAGATGTACACTTTCATTGATATTAAGGGTTTTATATGTTCACCAGATGAGTTCAGTAAAAATAACATTTTACTACAGCATTTGCATTCCCACATCCAAGCTTTAGCATGGCCTATACTTCAAGGACATTGTCAAATCCTATATACAGTAAGGCTCATGCATTCATAAAGGCAATACCCTGTATAACATGTGGGTTTCTTTGCCCCCCCAATATTTAGATGAAATACATTTACTTTCTTCTTTTAGTTGACTACTGGTCATATTGCGTGCTCTACTGCAGTGCTATTATTGCACACTAAATCAACCATGTGTCAGCCACACTACATTGTCCATGTGTAATCCATGTGATGGAATGAGTGTGTGCTTACCACAACTCCCTTTCCACAGCACGCTCAAGCATGCCACTGACTCCACCACCATTAGTTGTCAGAACCAAATGGTTGACACAGGCTAGCACTCAAATGCTACTGCTTCCATAAATTAGGTCTTAAGTCAGCCATGGAGGAGAACTCTGCCTGTAAAAGACTTGGGTTCTAGAGGGTTTAACAAGGTGTGGCGTACATGAAAGCCTTTTTCTGTCACTCTTCTAAAAGGGGATCAGAGGAAAACACAGTCACTCACAATGTAAAATCCAAAGAGTATTATATTTCTTTTTGCATATTTTGTTATTATATAATGTTCTATACAATAACCATGAGCAGCCATTCCATTTAAATGCACAGGATTTATGCAGACGTGCTGGTCCTGCCTGAGGTCAAATGGCCAGTAAATTTCAAGATAGATTTTGCTGAAGGATGTAAGGGGGAATATTTTAAATGTATATTGGTGACCGTGCTCTGGAACTTATCAACATCATGAAATCAGTCAATGTTTTCCCATAGCCAGATCCAGCTGTTGCGCTTTACTTGTCAGCGTGTTTGCGGTCTCCAGGCAATACAGGCTGCCACTATCTTCATCTGTTTGCCTTTCAGCTGGCTCAACAAAGCATGGCTGTGGGTGATTCTGTGGACATAGTAACATGATTACATTTGCACTATGCTCTACTCAGTCTAAGCAATCAGGTTTCTATGTCTCCAAGATCAATTTGATAACAGCTTTACAAAACCAATTGCATGTATATATATATGCAATGGATACAAGCAAGTCAAGACTGGGCAGTTATTGTAGGTGTCAGCATTTTTCTGTAGATGTATTTATACTTATACATAATACATATTTTATATGTATATATGTATTTATACAACATGAATATTTTCTTGTACTGTATGTGACATGGCTCTTCCTGGGAAAAAAAGAAAAGAAAAGAAAAAACACAAAATGAAAGGGAATCTTAATTTGACATTTGTGTTGATTATTTTTCTGTCTTTACACCACCAATTTCAATTTGGTATTACTTCCTATCTTCTTTTGTTCACTGATTTCAGATGTTTTGTTGTACGTTGTTTTGGTTTCCAATTGTTATATTTGTCTTAGTTTCTTTGCTCCCTATTTATGCTAAATGCTTATACAATACTAATAGCTACAATCCATAGTTCTGTTTGTTTGATTTTTGCTTACTTATTCATGTAAATGTGTTCAGTACAAATCACCTGCGCATACAACTTGCTTCATTGTCTCTGTTGAGAGATTACCCAATCAACACCTTTTAGATGTAGTGGGCAAGCTCCCCACAAACTTTAAATATTTATTTTTAATGTGGGAGGGGCTATAGTTAGAGATCAAAAGACTGGGACTGGGCAGGCTCCTGTCTCATGCTCCGATGAAAGGCTGTCAACACTAGGCAAGTAAGTGAGACTGACAAAAGGCCAACTTCACAGAACGTCAAGGCATCCGTGGTGAACTGTGCTCCAGTGAAAGGACAACTGCACAGATTACCAGGGTGTTCAGAATAATAGGCCAACAGGAACACTCCCTACACCAGACTGAAGAAATTCCAGCCATGTTTCTGCTAACAGCCACTGTCCATGCTCAACTGCCTCCACAGCCATGATCAAAATTCCACTGCCTGCGTAGGTCTGTCCTGCAATCTCCATAGCCTCACAGGCTGACAAGATGACCACCCATAACAATTTTTAAATTCAAGCCAAGTCCTTATTTGCAGAGGTCAATGAGACGGCCTCCCATACAAGGTACAAATCATGCCTTGTCCTGTCTGAATCATACCCTGCTCAACCTGAGCTATGCTGTGACCATCCCAGCAATGCAATGACATCCACCTGCAAAGCCATGACCCAGCAATGCTTTGCCCTGCTTCAGCAACAGTAATCAGTGAGTTATCTTGCCACAGTGATGCCATGCCCTGTTCTAGAAATTTAATACATTATTCCAGCTATATGATTCTCAATCTAACACCCAAACCCATACCTGGTCCATCTGAGCCAAGTCCCGCTCTTGAAGACATGTTGTTAACAACACTTGCTGGCTTTGAGGTTGTTGCAGTTACAAACACTAGCTTTCTGGACCCTATCTTTGAAGACCTCATGCTTGCTTTGCATCCTTTCTTTCAGGGCAACATGCTTGCTTCACACCTTAGCTTTGAAAACATCATGCTAGCTCTGCAGCTATCTGCAGACATCTTTAAGGATATAATTTTTGCTCCCTCTCCAGACTTTAAAGACTTTTTGCATGATTGAGCTTTCCAAAGAAGAATGAGGACAAGAAGTAGACTAAATCAAAGTAAGCATGAAGACAGAAACACAAAGCAACATATACTGTACATTGGAATAAGAGTCAATGAAAGCACAAATCCAGAGCCATGGTCCATCCAGAGAGATTCAAGTCACCACTAAGCACAGGGTCTTTTTGCTCATTTGTTTTCATGTTCCCTCTCTATGTTTAATGTTCATGCTAATGGCTATTTAGCTAATGGCTATATAGCTGTGCATACATTCTGCCTTATTGTCTCTGACACATATTAACATCTGAAACAGATAAAGTTAGTTCGAAGCACTTGGATTGCACAAATAAAAGTAACGCCAGAATGTTGATCCTAAATTCTTTCTCAGAGGCATGTACCCACAAATAATGACTGAAAGGAGATGTGACAGAGTTTGTGTGGCTGTATCTGTTTATGATTAGCTTCCTTGGTTAAAGCTTGACCTTAGTTCTATTTTTATCCTTAAGGGAGAGTTACACAGACTGAATAACTATGTGCAAAAGTACATAATTCAAGGAAACAAAACAAACAATATTTCAAATAGTGGAAAGGGTAAAATGACATTAAGATTAATAACCTATTAAAAATGCACATTATTTTCCCCTCATGAGCAAATAAAATATTGAGGCAGTCAATGCTTCAAAATGTAACCGGTGTTATTTCAAATTCCAGCAGACTGTCTCAGCATGAAAAGACTAATGGTCTCTTCTCTACAGCTGGCGACTTTAGCCTTTATTATTGTTCTCTGATCTCTGAGTATGGCCTTGCCATGCCAAAGAATGAGTAAGATCAAACTATGAGAAACTGGAAGAGAAATGGTAGCAAGTAAAGTATGTGGGTGGTACAAATCATAAGTAAAGCAGAAAAATCCTTACAACATTTCACTGTCACTCCAGCAGACATCAGCACATCCACACATTTACGTTCTAATCCTTGTGGAGAAAAGCTCTCCTTCTATCAACACCTTGTAATTAATAGATATAGGCCAAGAGTCAAACCCTTTTGAAAAGAACATCTCAAACTTACACGACTGCTTAAAGGCTTGCAGGGGGGAAAAAACTTAGTACGAAGAGTGCATCAGTCTCAAGTTGTATACTATGTAAAATTATTTACTATGTACAGTAGTAATATAAATGGATTATCAGTTTTGTAGTCTTCCTGTTTTGTAGTTAAACAAGAGTGTTGGTTAACTAAGCAGATTTTAGCGAGGTAATGTATACAACAATGCTCTACCATTAGCATGCTGTGCCTTTAGTCTAATTTTCATTTCATGTACAGTAGAGACAAATGTGCACTGAAACTAATAGGAAGAAATAACTGCATCTTTTTCCATCAGCCAAATTAGATGTTTTTGTTTGGGTGGTTTTACCCAAAAGTAAAATACAGGCTAGATTTAACTTAATCTAAATAATTTTCTATCCCCACAAAGATACTTAAAGTTAGTTCTTTGGGGGTAATGATTGTATGCAATAAAAAAAGCAGGTACTAAGTTTAATAAAACAGGTTATTATGTCATAATAATAAAAATGGTGCAGAAATAGTACTTACCACCTACCAAATCTAACCGAAAAGTTTTGAAGTGATGAATTGGTTACTCTTTGTATACATGGTGGTTTCAGAAAGTTTCAAGGTCTCTGTTTACTTTTTTGACCTCCCTCAAATGTCTAGAAAAACTGGCAGTAGAATTCGCTATCGACGGGACAGATATGGCATGCACTTGCCTCGTCTGATTTGATTATGGAAATGATTGCTTTTCCACTGAGAAGACAGTTGATTTTGTCTTAGGGTCATACCCTTACACCCAAGTTTTGTCATCGGTAATGATCCTTGACATGAAGGACAGGTCATCCATCCCTCTATCCATCCATCTTCAATCGCTTATCCAAAATCAGGTCATGGGGGTAGCAGTTCTAGCAGGGAACCACAAACTTCCCTTTCCCCAACCACCTCAGCTAACTCTGACTGGGGATCCCGAGGCGTTCCCAGGCCAGTGTGGAGATATAATCTCTCTACCTAGTCCTTGGTCTGCCCCATGGGTTCCATCCAGCTGGACGTGCTAAGAACATCTCCCTAGAGAGGCGTCCTGGTGACATCCTTACTAGATGCCCAAACCGCCTCAACTGACTTCTTTCCACACAAAGGAGCAGCGGCTATACTCTGAGTTTCTTAAGGATGACTGAGCTTTTCAACCCAACTCTAAGAGAAAAGCCAGCTACCTACGGCCGCTTGTATTCATGATCTTGTCCTTTCGGTCATGACCCAGCGTTCATGATCATAGGTGAGGGTTGTTACGAAGATCGACCAGAAGATTGAGAGCTTTGCCTTTTGGCTCAACTCTCTTTTTGTCACAACAGTGCGGTAAAGCCACTGCATTACCACCCCTGCTGCTCCGATTCTCTGGCCAACCACATTCTAAATGTTCCATCACTTGTAAACAAGACCCCGAGATACTTCTTCACTTGGGGTAACGACTCGCTTCCTACTTGGAGAAGTGTCTAGTCCAGGACAGGTCATCTACGGTATGCTAACAGAGATCTTGGCAAACTTTGACGCGATGTGCTTCTAAGTCAGCAGCCTGGTTCAAATGACATTTAACGAACACACACACATATGAATATTTAAAAAGGTTTAATTATCTCTCCACATTACAGGTGTTATACCAATCATTTATTACACTAACTGTTGGTCACCAACAAAACTAATAAAAAAAAATAGGTCATTATGGTTTGCGTTACTCAAAAAATTAAAGAATGGCTGCCTGTCAAGCATTTTCAGCAAAAAATAAATCACATCTGATAACATTATATCATCTGAAAGAACACATTATTTCCTTAGTAATTGCTTCCAAGTCATTCTGAATTGCTTCTGAATTGTCCATGTTTTTTTGTTCACAGCTAACCCAAAGCTAATTTGTTTCCCCAAAATCCCAAATCCTTCTCTAACCCTTGATCAAGGGTACTGCTTGGTCTGTGTATCAGCCCCTCTGTTATACAGTATCTTCAGCTGGGCTGCACCCTCAGGCCTATGACTGCATCAAAGCTATGCTGATTTTGAATATATTTACTACAGCCTGTATGATAGATAGATAGATAGATAGATAGATAGATAAAGTTTTATGTCTATAGTCTCACTACCATTAAGGGGGCATGGGTGGCTCACTGGTTAATGTTTTGGACTGTGAACCAGAAGGTCCCTGGTCCAAACCCCTGAGGTTTCAACTGTTGGACCCTTAAGCAAAATCCTGCTTAGATACAATCGGGCATTGAGCGGACAATCCATTAAATAAATGCCACAGAAATTGTAGATGTATTTCCATTGCACATGAAGTTGTCTGTGGATCTGCCTGTTCAGAAATGCACTGCACTGCAAATTTTTGTTGCAAACTGTAAACCCTTCTTCACTTTGCTTATTTGAGATCTGTACATGCCACAAAAGTGTTATATGCATGCTGTTTTCCTCTGGATCTTAATAAATCATATAATAAATGCACAAGGTTACAAATTACACAAAATGAGTAAAGCATATACAATTTTGGGTAGAAAGGGTAAGTTCACTATATAGCCTAGAATTAACATTTCCTTTTAATATGACATGGCCACAGCAATGTATTACTAATTTGAAACACTTGACTTAATACAGAATGTAATCGTACTGTAATCTGTTACTTCTGTTTTGGACACTTACAAAATTGTGACAAGGGAATGCGTGAGAGTTAATTGCTATCAGGACCATTTAAAGTGGCTAAGAAGTAATACACTAGTGCTAATTTAGGTGCTGTATCTTTTTAGGCCCTTCTGGTGAGCTTGTGGGAGGAGGTTAAGTGGCGATATGGCCTCCAGATGGGAGCTAATGGGCTGCACCTGGGCTTGTAATTCTGTGCCTGTGGGCTCAAAGCCTGACTCAGCCAAACACACACACACACACCACGAGCTCTTCAATCTGTGGTCTGCAGTTTGGCCAGTCAGCGCAATTCTCAGGCTTTAGAATTAGTTTGGGCCAACTGTCATTGCAGCAGATAATTGCTTTTTTTTTTATTTTTTTTAGCCTTTTTTGTATATAAGCCATAGCATTAAAACCTGATGAATTTTGTCCCCCTTGTGGTTCCTAAACCATTGAGGCATGAACTCCACAAGACCTTTGAATTTGTGTTGTGGTATCTAGCACAATGATGTCCTCCATAGATAGAGCTTGTTAGTCCAGCACATCACATACTGTAGATTCTTGATCAGAAGTTAATTAAGGTATTTGAAGTTAATACATTTAATTCTTTGTCATCGCTGACCATTCCTGAACAATATTTTCAGTGGGACAGGGAGTATTATCATGCAGATAAAGGCCAATGCATTAATGTAGGTGATATGTGTCAAAGTAACACTTATGTGACTGCCCAGACCAGAGTTGTATACGGTTTCTGCTGGTTTGCATTCTTCCCAACATGCATCCTTCTCCAAATAAACGATGCACACACCCCAGCAGTCATCATGGTTTTATTGTAGAAGAAAGCTTGTACCTTGACACAGTTTTGGAATTTTCAGTCATAGCCATATAATTAAGGGTTTTATACATTTAAGAATTGTTTTTTAGTAATATTGGAGAAAGATTTTGGTATTTGAACTCAGCAGCCAAACAATACACCCCTTCTTTCAGTGCTCCTGTAGAAGCTGCAACCCCTCATTTATTTACATGAGCTGTTAAGGCAGAGACTTTAATGCCTCCCCTTACTTTCCCTGTCTTATGTGCGAGCACAAACGCCCCCTGTTGCTGATTGGCTAGAATAGTGTTGGCACAGTCTGTGCCACCTTGTTTGTTTCCCATTGACAGAGCTGGAGCCGCGTATAAACACCAGTAGCCCACACACAGAATAGATATCTAGCGGATATTAGCTGCATTTAAGAAGAAGTATAGTGGATTGGAAGTGCTGACTCTCTTCCTTTGAGCTGAAATTTGTGTGTGTGTAAATAGCATGCAGGTGTGGTTATACATGTTTCAGCAGCTTGTTAACTCTAAATATATATTGGCATCTAATAAGTTAATTAAATTTCTTAATAAGTTAAGAACATACGTAAACATGGGAGGTGTGTGTGGCTTTTCTTTTCTGGTTTTAATTTTCAACAGTCTCTAATAATTCTAATAATTTCACACAGAAAATGATACACATGCAGGATTAGTGTACTTATATCCCAGCTGTCCCACCTAATTAATGAAACAAGATTAGGCGAGCTAAGTTTGGCCAGACATGGCTTTTATGACATTATATTTTAAAGTCTATAAACTTCCTTGGGTATGATTAATAAAATCTATCATGGTTTTTATAATGGACCTTCTAACTGGATGGGATCCATCAAGTGAACAGTCACTTGGAAGGAGGAAAGTTGTAGTTTAAGAATCTGAGAAACTTTGATATGGGCCAAATTGAGATGGCTAATGTCAAAATAACAGGTCTTGTGGGGTGTTCCCAGTATGCAGTGATCACTGGTGAACTGGTGTCAGGATCACACAGGGGCACCTGTAGTACAAATTGGCTAAATAGATCATGCTGGCTTTGATAGATTTCAGAACACAACGCTTTGCAGGTTGTATAGCCACAAACTGGTCAGAGTGCCCATGCTGACCTATGTTCACCATCAAACGCATCTATAATGGACTTGTGAGCATCAGCGGCACTGTAAGAAGGTCACCTGGTTTGCAGAATCACATTTTCTTTTACATTATATGGACAGCTGGCAATGCGTATATTGCTTACCTGGGGAAGACATGGCACCAGAAGGCAGTGTGAGATTTTGGCCAATGTTCTGGTGGAAAACTTTGGGTCATGTGGCAGTTACTTTAATATGTACCACCTACAGTACCTAAACACTGTTACACACCAGGTACACTCTGTTATAGTAACCATATTCCCTGACGGCAGTAAAATGCACCCTGCTACACTGCAAAAATTGCTCAAGAATGGATGAACCTTTCTGATCCATAGAGGCCACACTTCACAACTTGTAGGATCAGGATATTTTTGCGAGACAAGGTGGACAATACTATGAACGTATACGTATGTTGGTATATAATTTTTTTTCTACGAAAAAAATAAATGAATAAATAAAATCATAAAAAGAAATTAATTAAAATTAGAAAAGCCAGTATTATTCAAATTAGGTATTACTGTATCTCTCTTGCTTTAGAGTGGGTGAAGGACAAGCATGCAGCTGGACTGGGTCTGATCATGGCCATTTTAAAGGCTCCATAAGGAACAATGGGTTACCATGTTGACTTCTGCCATAGGGAATTTTGGTCTCGAATCACATTACATTAAAAACAACAATTGAAAATAAAATGTATTTAGGCATTTGCTGCAAAACATACTGTAAGATTTGACAGCAAATTAAGTACAGACATTTGAAAGTGGTAAACCCTCCCCTAATGAGCCCACCGATGGCAGCCATTTGTAAGGTCGTATGAAGCTAAAGTGATGAAAATATAATTTTAATAATTTATTTACTTAATAATGCCTTTTATGAGTAAAAATATTCAGAATAGCATTTATTATATAATAATTTGATTTGGTGAAACAAGATTGAATTGTTTGGCCTCAATTCCAAATGTTATGTCTGAAGGAAACCAGGCACTGCTCATCACCTGCCCAAAACAATCTCAACAAGTACTCAACAAGTATAGTGGTGGCAGCACCCTACTGTGGGTGTTTTTTTTTTTTTTTCAGCAACAGGGTTTGGGAGACTGGTCAAGTAATATCCTCAATGAAAACCTGTTCCACAGCACTCAGGACCACA
>JAOVVB010000049.1:21723765-21739462 GCA_028570985.1 Heterobranchus longifilis
AAGTGAGATTAAAAGGATTTGCACAGAAGAATGGCAGAAAATCCCCCAATCCAGGTGTGCCATGCTAGTCACGTCCTACCCAAAAAACTTGTGGTTGTTATGGAAAAAAGTGAACAGGGTCAAAATACTTTCGGAGTGCACTATATATACTGTGATGTGTGAATTGTGAATCATGAGTTCTGCAAATGATTGTCCAATACATCTCCCTTTGTTTACCTGGTTATGGGATGTCCAGTGTTGGTGTTTTTTTGGACATCTTTTAGACCCCAATTTTTTTTTCTGTGTTCTTACCCCTTACTGTTTGGAGATGTAAATTTAGAGATCTCATCAAAAGATGTTTAAAGTCAGGCAGAAACAGGTCAATAGACAAACCGACCCAATTTGACCTATATTTAGTCATCCTCTAGCTTATTATGTAGAATTAGTCGATGCCTGGGTACTGATGATAAATAAATATTTCAAAATCAGAACAGCTGCTTGTAAATATAAATAGTGGCAGCTTGGGAATTTTTTTTTGTTGAGTTGTTTTTTTCATCTGTTCATTATTAAACTGTGATAATTGCTCTAGTTTACAGAAGCGTCAGTGATGGTGCCACAACAAACCAACAGTTTTAGCTTTATAAACTCATTCAAGTGTGTTCCAAATGGCTATTACTTTTGACCCCTATGTGGGGAGACCCTTTTGAGTTCTCCACTGTGAAGAGTGGATCCTTCAGACGCAATGGAGCTTCGTCATAATCCCTTTAGAATCAACCACAGCCATAGTTTAATAGAAACCATTTTACTGACCACTATGTCTGAGTTGTTTAGTAAGATTTTATAATCGTGTTGTTTGTTTCTTTTTTTGTGGATGTGAAATAGTTCCTGCTTGTGTTCTCATGAACTATAGCTGAACCGCATCATCAGTCATCCAAAACACTAGAGGATTTGAAAGAGTCGAGTTTTAAGTAATTCACAGGAGGTGTGCACACATGGTTGTAATGACAATTTAACTGTTCAGTGGCATTCACCATGAATTAGTACACCACTAATTTACAATTTTAACCAGATGAAACCATTAGAAGTGCTGTAAAAAGTGAAAGTTTTGAGCTGACACATCAAATATTTTGCTACTCAGCATCTTACCCAGTTGATTCACAGCAGCATGGCAGACATTCTCTCTTTACACTGGTGGCCAAATGTATTGAGACAGAAGTAAAAACCATTGTTTTAATGAAATTCTCATTTTTATATGAAAAAATACATTTTATGCAATAAACAATCAATATTAATATTACATATTTTATTCCTCAAAACCTGCAGGACATAGTTTTAGCTATGTTTGTGCAGACATGTACATCTTGGCTTTCAAAAAGTAAAAATCCTGCCACATATTTGTTCCATCCATTAACTAAACCAGCTGATTGTAATTAAGACAACTCTTCAGTTAGATAGGCTAGAACTAATTAGTGACATCATGTGCTTTGTTCACGGGGAGTACCATAATGTGTTGCATATGTTGTAATACTTTCGGGCCACCAGTGTATAAGGAAAATTTCCTTATTTTATATGTTTCACACTCTTTTACAAATTCCTGCAATATACAGTACTATAGTTTGTTACTCCCGAACACTTGGCGACATCTTCTTCTCAGCCATGTCAAGAAAATAACCAGACATTTCTGTAGCATGTTCTGTACATTGCAAGAAGATTGATGACATTAATTTCCAGTCCATAATCCATGAAGTCTATGAAGTGTTCCAGTCCTGAAGTGATAGACCCAGAGGAAAATCTAATGCCTACACTTACGTCCAAGCCATTTGGCTGCAATAGGATCCAATGTGCCCTTAAGCAAATCCTCTGGCCATACTTAGGATTAGTCCTGGGGTATATGCATGCATGTGATGTCTGTAAGTCATATCAGTAGTGGCAGCCCAAAAGGATAAGGGTTAAATTCCCAGTCTCACTTTTGTTCCCTGGTGCAAAGTTGGTCCAAGTGTGTTATGCAATGGCTGGCCAGGTGATCTGACCACAGACTTCTTCCAAGCTGAGACATGTGAAGTCAAGAATGCTGTATGCTGCATAACAATAATAAAGGTGTCCTTTTCATCAGGTAAGACAAAAGCAAAAATCTGGTGGATTAATCGGCACTAAAATTCGGTCTGGTGTCTGTTTCTTGATTAAGACAAACAAATTAAGTAGGGCAGCTTTGTGTTTTAGCCAGTGCAAATTTATTAGCATGGTTTTGAGATACCTATTAGAAATGAATTAACAATGTTTTCATAAACACCCCCACCAATATTCATACAGTGGACCTTTTTTTTCCCATAGTGACACTTGATGTCAGCCAACTGAATATTTTCTACATCACAGGGAACCAGAACATTGAGAAAAGCACTAATTGCACTCATTTGTATACATTTTTACAGACACCCAGGATTGGTTAGTTTTGCTTTGATTGACAGGTGAGGCAGTAATGTCATCCCTCCCACCCAGATATCACTGATGACACTCCTAGACCTGGATGGTTGTAACATCTGGGGCAGTGGTAGCTCAGAGGGCTAAGGCACTGAGTTACTGATTTTTAAAATCGATGGTTCTATCCCCAGCTCCACCAGGTTTCCACTGTTGGGCCCTTAAGCAAGGCCCTTAACCCCATCTGTATCATGGCTGACTCTGCGCTCTGACCCCATGTTATGCTGGGATATGTAAAGTAAGAATTTCACTGTGCTGTAATGTATACTGTATGTGACAAAAAAAGGCTGAACTTAACATTTTTGATCTCCTGACAATAGTATAAATAATTTTCTGTAGAAGTCATATTAGAAGTAGTAATACTACTACTACTACTACTACTAATAATAATAATAAAACCATTAAAAGAATGAAGTGCAGTACGCAGTAATGGAAAGAGGGGAGAGCAGCTGCGTGCCAAAATCCACAAACCAGTCACGGAAGGACTTTCAGTAAGAAAACACATCTGGTAAAATTAAGTCATCTTAAACAACACTGTGTCTCCATAGTAATTGCTTATTAGTCGTTCCAAATTGCCTCTGAACCATCCGTGTTGTGTTTCAATCCTTCATTACTGCTAGTTAGCGTGAGTGCAAGCTTCCTGCAACATGCTGACAGGTTCATGACTCACCTCACTGCTTTGTTGACGGCTAACGTGAGTTACAAATCAAACTAGCTTCTAATACAAAGCTGAATCCCAAATCGAACTCTGACCCCTGTGAAAGGGCATTACATGATGTGTGGAACAAGGAATTGTACAAACTACATAGCACACTAGCTTTCCGTTTAACACTATTTGGAATTCAATCCCAGGACAGTTAGGTAGCTGAGTGTACAAATCTTTAAATGTCAAGTAAATTTCGAACGTCAAGCCAGGTCTATTGCAGTAAAGGCAAACTTCTAAAAATTTATAGGACTGTTTCCGCCCTCATGCTTTATCCTCCTGTCCTTTTGTCTACATAGTAGTATTAAGAACTTTACACTATTTTCACCCTTGGTGATAAGAAATAAAGTATAGTTTAATTTAAAATTGCAGTTATTATGTACTGGGGCAGCACAGTGGCTTAGTGGTTAGCAGTGTTGGATACCTCTGGATACCTCGGTTTTCTCCCACAGTCCAAAGACATGCACATTAGGCTAACTATTGTTCCCAAACTGTCTGGAATGGATTGGCACCCCATCCAGGGTATACCCCACCTTGTGCCCTAAGTCTCCTGGGTTGGGCTGCAGGGCCCCTGCGACCCTGTATACAGGATAAAGCGGTATAGGTGATTCGTGTGGGCTATTGTGTACTTTTCCGCTCCACATGCCAAGCTGTAATATGATAAAGAAATTGTAGTGATATGTGATTGTCAGTACATTAAAATGACTGCCTTTGTTGTAACACACATCAAGAATGAAAACTTCGACTTAACTGTAGTTCTACAACTTAGGTTTAAGAGCAGCCTTTTTTGTGCTAATATAAATGCTCTAGGGGTTTTTTTTTCCACTAAATGAAATGACCCTGACTAATAGTAATGGGTTGAAATAGTCAAGCAATGGCATATACATCAGGCCATTCTTCTGTTTCCACCCCTCCCAAGAAATCTACTAACTTCAAAGACATCCTTTAAGACTGCTGGTGTGCTGTCATGATACACAGCACACATGGAAGTCATTCAGGCAGTACTAAAATGGGATGGTCTTTTTGGTTTCACATGAAAGCAAATCCTGCCTATACGTGAGACAGTGTGTCTTAAAAGAAACTGCAACAATTTGCGAAGACATAGTGACTTAAAAGGAATGTCAAATCTGCTGATCTTACATGTACACAGATGTTTAAGTGTGTGGAGACTTGTTTGGTTGGTTTTACTTTCATATGTGTATAGCATCAGACTGTAGGCTTGATCTGGTATCGTACGTCCTTTATTAAATAAATTGCATTAAAATGGATTAACAAGAGAAACTGATCATTCTGAAGTAGATTCCTTATATTCCTATCATTTGACTGCCATTATGTAAATTAGTTCTAATATATTTTTAATAAATATATTTTTTAAAGCTTATCTAAAATGACAAAATCTTACTTTTAACATGTGGGCATGATGCAAGTCTCAACTCCACCTTCATAATGATAAGTACAATTTGACACAATTAAATGTGTGTGTGTGTGTGTGTGTGTGTGTGTGTTTTAACAAAATTGTCATAACAATCTGATAGCATTATGCCTACAAAGCATGGAGATTACACCCTGGAACATGAATCTAAAAACCTTAAAACCTACAGTAAATCCATATACAGATACATGTATGTGTTTTCCCACTTTAACTGTTGTTAGTGTAATTCTTCTTACATTATTGTGGTTTTGCTGGGGTATAATGTGAATACGGGGAGTTCTTAGGGTCATGGTGAGTGTTGCAGGTTTCCCTAAGAGGACATGGGAACAAAGACAGTCTGTTGTTAGTTTGCTGCATAAGCCGCAGCCTGAAACGCATAAAGACATCTGCCTGGCAACAGTATTCTTATACAACAGGGAAAGGAAGAGAGGTAAAAAGGGAGGAGAGCAGGAAAAGAAATGTGTGTGTGTGTGTGTGTGTGTGTGTGTTTGTGATTTTACAGAGTAATGGTGGAATTAATAGCTTTAATGTGTCAGGACTTGGAAGCAGTCTGCTTTTTATTGTTAATGCACTTATTAAAAAGAATCTGCTTAGTCTTATAGTCTTCAGTGAATTAAGAGTGGCTCTGTATATGCACAGATGTTTTCACACAGGAATGAATCAAATATCTGTGAATATGTATCCATCATTTCTAAAAATTACAATTTCCAAAAATTGTAATACAGACTGTAAATGTCGCGTCTATAGAACGAATGCCTGATATTTCTGTTCTGTGGTGTCAGGCCTGGTATTTTTTTCTTATAACAAGCAACGATTGGCCATCTGCAATCTGGAAAATGCTTGATACAGAAAGGCACTGGGTTTCATTTATGAATCATTTAGTTTAATGCATAAAGATCTTTGTAGGCCAATGAAGGTTTACATTAGTATGTAAATGTACACAAACTCAGGATTTCTTGTCTAGAGTTCCAGTGCTCCAGGTCCATGCTTCAGTGAATGACGCATGAATAAATTTGTTCGCATCTAATTTGAAAAGACCCAGAGTTGATAAACATGACTATTCATTTACTGTGATTTTTTTTTAAACAATGTTTCAGCAGTCTCTCTTTTTCACTTTCATTTCTATTTCTATAAGATATGGCTTATGGAAATGAAAAGTAAGCTGTGACATACTGCAGTTTCTAAGGTTTAGTGATCACGTACACGTTACATGTCTCAACCCCCCCATTATATATAAAACCCCCAATGCTTAGTAACCCTCAGAAATGACATGACGGCTATGACATCATGCTTCGGTGTCTGAAGCCAGGAATCCTGGGACTGGGCTGAGTCACTTCCCTTCGCATGAAACTTGCTCTCAGTTTGGACGTCAGATCTCCCCTACCACCCAACCCCAATGATGACCAGCTCATGAACCAACAGAGAGAGAGAGAGAGGAATTGGATGAACAATAAAGCAATGCAGAACACATGAAAAGGAGAGATTATTTTTCCAAATATTTGTTTACAAAGACTATATTCCTCCTTGGGAATCTTTGAAAGTGTGTTCATTTTGGACAGCTACAGCAGTCTTTTTGTGGTCAGGGCCATGGACCTAGAGATTACAGATATTACTGCAGTTGTGGGATAGAGATGAAAAACCAAAATGTGTGCCTCATTACATTGTAAATATTATAATTTTGGCCTTTGACCTAGATGTGGCTTTTTTTTAGGGAAAGTTTAATTATTGAATTATTTTGCTTATATTTGCTGCGTTTCTTTTCAATTTGACTGCAAAAAAACTTGCCTTGTCAGCGATTTGTCAAACTTGCACTAATCCAATATAAATAAGTTTTGATTTAGAGTGTAAAGTTCATCCTCTACATATATGACCATATTTATCCAAAAGTTAGAAACTAGTAATTTAACAGGCCACAAAGCAATCACTGATCGTTTTTCTGGGTACATTTCTGGACTGATTATATATTACTGATTCATACTGATGGGTCCAAATATGGTGAAAATTTTACACTATTCTCCACTTTAATACAATATTTAATGTTATAAAGTATATCATTAGCAAAAAATTGACTATAAACTACCATCCTAAAAATAAAATAAACTGTAGTATTTGGTACAGTATGTCCCCATTTTGCTTCAATGTCAAGGTAACAAGGACTGGGGGCCCATGATGTTTACACTGCTTAAACCAATATACAAAAACAGTCTCTGGCCCAAAGAACCAGCCTGAGGCGTTGCATCCCAGAAGTCGACCTAGTATTTTGTGTTGTACCCCGGCCCACACTTGCCTTTGATTATCTTGCATATACTGTACACATAAAAAGCTCAAATTAAGATTTCCACTCACATGCTGTTTAGATATTAGTGTGGTGGAATTCATTACAAATTGAATAGAATTAAATAAAACCACCTATTGATTAGAGTGTAATATTACACTGCAGGGCATACAAGAAAAAACCAAAATCTTTACTTACATCGTTCAATGGAGTTTAAAGAAAAGTTGGGTGTCTTGTGTATCCAGGTTGGGTTTTAGATGTCGAGCTCATACAATAAGTGAAAGTAATGAACAATTTAAGATTAGGCAATACACACATTACCAGCAGTATTCCTTCCTGTTGCACTCTATATAATATTTATGATCATTGCCATGGAAAATTTATTATATTTATTTATTTTTCATTTTTGCATTTTATAGTAAATTTGGGATATTTGGTTCCATAGTTACACATCTGACCGCGACCACTGTCCAATTACAGGCCGATATCTAACCTCCCGTTCTGGAAAAGATAGTAGTGCAGCAGCTATGTTTATATCAACAAAGGAATAGCATACACAAACTGTCTCAGTCAGGATTTAGGCCACAGCACAGAGACCGCATTTGTTAAAGTAGTAAATTACCTCCTATTGGCCACTGATCAGGGTTGGGTCTCTATGCTTGTGTTTGATAATAATAATCTCCTTCACAGATTAGAAAATATAGTAGGAATTAAGGGCTCAGACCCTATTTGACTGATCCTTATCAGTTTGTAGATTTAAATGGTGACTATTCTGCATGTTCTCAAGTGAAGTTTGGTGTTCCACAGGGTTCGCTTTTAGGCCCACTGCTTTTTTCTCTTTACATGCTTGGTCTGGGCAACATAATTCGTAAGTCTGGTATTAGGTTTCACTGTTATGCTGATGACACACAGTTATACGTCTCAGCAAAATGTGTGAAGGACATAAGAGACTGGATGTTAATTAACTACCTTCTGCTTAATCCTGACAAGACATTTGTTCTAGACACATACAGCTAGAAGCAAGCTTTTTGATCACACTGCAACTTTGGATAGCCTATCTGTTTCATCAAGTACAACAGTAAAAGACCAGACCTTGGTGTGATTATAGATTCCAGTCTTTCATTTGCAGCTCATATAGATAATATTGCCAGAATAGCATTCTTTCATCTCAGAAATATTGCCAAGATAAAGAATATTGTCACTAAACGATGCTGAAAAATAAGTTCATACTTTTTTTTTTGGTTCCTTCCTCTCCCTGTATGTCTCTGTCAAATTCACATGTCGCTTTTGAGCTGCCAGTGATGCAGACTCCCTCTGCCCACTGGACTTGTCTGACTCATACTGGTGCCCTGCTTCTGGTTGGAGATCTCGTCGCATGGGTGCCCCATGTTGTCTGCTTGGGATGGGTGTGGTGACTGGGGACGGTTCCACTTTACCATGAAGATGGTCCTGACCTTGGCTGATGGAGACAGCTGTTCTCTGAGTGACTGCAGTCACTCAATAGTTCAAGACTGTAATTACCTACAATCTACCTAAGCCACCAATAACTGGACTCCATAATAATTTAATGACGTCAACTGCTTTATACAGTAGAACGTTCATCCACCTAATACACAGTATGACTGCAAAACAATTCCTGCTATCCGTTATCACCCAAATGAGGGTGGGTTCCCTATTGGGTCTGGTTCCTCTCAAGGTTTCTTCCCATTGCCATTTAAGGGAGCTTTATCTTGCCACTGTTGCCCTCGATTTGCTCATTAGGGACTATCTAATAATTTTGATTCATATTTGTTATTTTTAACAAAAATTTGCATAATTTTCTTTTAATTGTAAAAAGCTTTGCGACAATGACAATTGTTAAAAGCGCTATACAAATAAAATTGAATTGAATGGAATTTAATTGAATCTCACAAGGTCATGAGGTTCACAAAAAGTGTGTGTGTGTTTGTTTAGGAAGTTGCATGACTGTGTGTGGGGCACAATTACAATCCCATTCTCACCTCTCCCTGTAATCTAAACCGAAAGTTAACAAAGGGAAACACAAACCAGGCACAAACAAATGATCCACTCCAGTCAGGCTGTGAACCGCAAACTGTGCCTTCTAAACAATTCTTCTGCCTTGTACCTAACTACTCCCCCACTCCTCACTTTGCAAACAAGCCCAGTAGTTACAGGCTTCCATTATTCACCAGCAGAGTAATTTATAGCCAGGCTAAGATAGACATCAAACTCAAAGTCTAATCTGAGACTAGAATCAAACAGGCATTCAGGCCCACATAGCCCCTATTACAGTCAGCTGCTAAAATAAAATAATGTATATAGTGTTTCACCACCGAGTCTATTGTGTCAAGAGATGAGTATCTATTTGCTTTAGGTAATCTAAGCCTTGAATTAGTGGTCTTCTTATATTCAAAGTTTGCTCATGCAAGGTTCACCTTAGAGGCAAGCCCAAAGGCAGGAGTATTTCACATAAATATGTCTGTCATGCTGTTATCAAAGGCTTACCGGAATTAGACTTTTTTAGATTAGATGTTGAAAATTAGATTTTGTTGACCTACAGTAACTGATCAGCTCAGGTGATTGATTGTGAAAAAGACATGGCTGAAGTTTGTAAAAAGGTGGCATGGTGGCTTAGTGATTAGCACTGTCACCTTGCACCTCCAGGGTCCAGATAATAGTCCTAACCACTAAGGCACCATGCCACTGTCACCTTGCACCTCCAGGGTCCAGGTTTGATTTCTACCTCGGGGTCTGTGTACATGGAATTTGCCTCTCGCGGCTGTAGTGTGTAAATGAGCATGCACCCTGCGATGGATTGGCACCTCATCTAGGGTCTACCCTGTCTCGTGCCGTAAGTGAGGGATTAGCTGGATCCTGGATTAGCTTCAGGCCCCCCGCAACCTTGAATACAAGATAAAGTGGTATAGACGACGAGTGAGTGAGTGCATGAATGAGTGGGTGGGCGAAGTTTGTAAAAAGTCCCTTGACTATTTGGTTACAGTTTATTTGTTTAACACTTGTATGTATATATATATATATATATATATATATATATATATATATATATATAAAACAAATAAAAAAAAGAGCAAGAAAAAGAAAAAAACCTCCCAGCCCATGTGGCTATCAACACTAATTGGATACAGTCCACTGCATAATTACAAACAGTTTTTTTTTTCTTTACAGCTAATTTGAAGCACTTGTATTTACACGATATGGTATTGACTTTAAATGTTCCCCCAAAGGAAATTTCAATTCAAAGAGACTTAATAAGAAGACATCTAAGTTAAGCCTGGTTTACACTGTTCAATACTGAAGAATGAATGAAGAGAAGAATGCTTTTCCTGTCGCAGGCACAATCATACTGTACATCACCAAGGATAATCTTTGGTCATGAGCTGAGATCAGTGGTTATGTAACATATAAGATGACATGCTCATGAATGGTCGATTGTGCCCAAAGATGTGAAATCTTTGGTAAATTTGTCTAAAATTTATGTGATTACAGACCCTCACAGCACAGCTACAAACATGTTAGTGACGATGGTAAAAAAAAAAAAAAAATAGAAGAGAAATTTGTTGAATCACAGCAGCAGACAGACTGTCTCTATAATGTCTAATTAGAGTTACATGATGACAGGACAATGCGGGATGTGACGTGAAAAGAAACAGGCCAGTAATTACAGCTTCCAGGTGTGTAGATAGCTAATTAGCACACAGACACTTATACAGTATATATTTTATAGACATTTGTGTCATATAGTTTATTTTCTACTATGACAAAGTAAAATAATTTTTTTATACTTTCCAGATGAAGAGCTACAAACCTGTGCTGCATCATTGTGCACTTAGTATTGAAGAACAAAATAACTAATCATCGTTTAATCTTACACAAGCAACAAATGTTATCTCAGGCTGTTACAGAATACGTATTGGGATCATCTTATACAGTGTAAAAAGTAATACCTAAAAAAGCTGGAATACAAGATGTACATACAGATTTCAGTCCTGGCTACTTCTTTTTATTTCATTCATTTTCATCCTGTGGCCTTATCCATAGCGACAGTATATTTATCGTATTACACACATGAGCAGTTAAGAGTCTAGGGCCTCAAGGGCCCCCAAGGGCCTCACTCAAGGGCCCAACAGCAGCAGCTTGGTGCTGCTGGGGTTTATACCCAGGTCCGTCCAATGAGTACGCTAACCACTGTGTTACACCTGATCCATTTTTAAAATGCTTCTTAAGAGCAGTATGCTTCATATGAAGTGAAATTCATAACAAATTTCTCACATCGCACCAATGCTACCCATGATGGTCTAACATATGTATGTATATATGTTACACAAATTATGTACGCTCCTGGGTTTTGCATGAAATCAGAAAGGAGTAAGTTTGACAAAGTTAGCAGAAGAACTCTTATTCTCTATCATGCTCAGTAATACCAAACAGCTGTTTTACCTACAGTACTGTGCAAACATCATAAGAAAATATGCTTTTGAAAACATTTCTAAGAGTAATTAAATAAACACAGGCAAAATTTGGTGTGAAAACTTTTTGTTTGAAAAAATATCAGGAGGGTTAAATACAGATTTGTGCAGCTTAAAACTAAAATAGGTGGATGGTTTAATTAGTGTGCTGGAAAAATAAGTTCTTCTGTTAACTTTGTCATACTTGCTCCTTTCTGTTTTCATGCACAACTCAGAAGCCTAAATTCGTTTTTTTGTTTCCACCTGAACACTGGTCTGTCATTCTTTACATGACAGACCAATATTCTTCAAGCTTTAAAAAAAAAAAAACTTAAATTATAAGGCATGCTTGGAAAAGGTGAATTGCTTTGTACATAATAATACATACATGATAAACCTATATAACACAATTTGTACTACTGATAATACATACAGTATAAAACTTTTGCACAGTACAATACCAAATATTATAATAATAATAATAATAATAATAATGTTCAATTAATTGTCGCATGTACCTTTGAGCACAGTGAAATTCGCATTTTCTGTTAGGAAGCTGGGGTCAGAGCGCAGGGTCAGCCATGTTATAGCACCCTTGGAGCAGATAGGGTTAAGTGCCCTGCTCAAGGGCTCAACAGTGGCAACTTGGCAGTGCTGGGGCTTGAACCCCCGACCTTCCGATCAGTAACCCAGTAACCCACAGCCTTAACTGTCTGAGCCTGGACTGCCCACATTACAATTTTTTTATTTATTTTCAAAAGAAAGCCCAACCACTTTCCAGTGCATCATAGTGTTCTGATTTAAAGACCATCACTGTTGCTGTGCAAAATCTTTGAAGACTTACAAAAAAAGCCTTAAAAAAAAAGAAGAATCACTTGCTAGAATGACGAATGGCAGCATTACCTCCCTCTTTGAACAGCACACTACAGGCTTGACAGGGTATACTGTAAGTCGACGTTTACATTTACAGTATTTGAATCAAAGTTGCACTTAATTCAGACCACTGTCCAAGGCCATAGGCAGTGGATTATATCTTTTGAATAAACTGTGGAAAATGTTACTCAGTGCATTGCCATTTTTATTTATAAGTGGCTAATAAAATGTTGCAGGCTGAAGGATAAAAAAAAGGAAAAACCTCTACTAAAGGAGTTGGCATAAGCTTTTCTCTATAAAAATTATGAAGGTGTTTGGGTAACAGGTGCTCCCATCACTTCCCAATATTGACAAAGCTCATTGCACTTTGGCATACAAACCTGGATCCAGAGGAAGACCATATCCAGTTTTAATGCAACATTCTCAGTTTTGGAATAAGCAGCAACTCATTTGGAAGGCATATATGAGTAAAATTAGCATACTGTGGTCATCAAATTCACATTTATGAGGCCCAGTAGACATTTTGAGCCAGCAAATTAAATCAAGGGATACCATGGGTATTGCACGGATGTAAAAGAGACATCATGAGATTGGTATTTCCAAATATTTGGATGTAAAGTGACTCAACATATACACCGATCACCCACAAAATTGCCAAGCAGAACAGTAATCCCAGAAGTGTGAACATTTCCCTGGTGCCACTTGGGCACCTTTGGCCACTTGAGACATGACTTCACAAGACCTGTGTGTTGTGTTGCCTGGCATCAGGACATTAGTGGCGAAACCTTTTTGTGCTGTCAGTTGAAGGGTGAGATTGGATCAGAAACGCTGGCCTTTGCACCCCCAGATACCAAAAGACTCTGATCCAGATACAACTTGGGTCTGCTTTGCCACGCTTACAGATCAGAGTCTTCCTCCATCAGGGACAGATGGGCCTTGGGTGCCCATGATCCTGCCACCAATTTTTCCGGTATATAATTGATAATGTTAATTTGTTAATGTGTACCATGTGCACTGTAACACTCAACAATATAAGACATTTGAGACAAATGCTTTATGCTCAGTCCAGCAAGCAGATGGTTTAAAAAGGGGATGTATTGAATTCTATGGTAATGTAGGTGGTACACACTAGATGTTTGAGTCAGTCCTGGCCCAGTGAATACTGTTCCAAAAGGCTGTCTGTCTACACTAGAGTTAATCCCAATCACTGCTAAATTGACTTGGCATAGGTGTAAAGGTCCACTTGCACCTTGACAAACTTGTTCCACATCCTTGAAACTCTTGTGTCAGATGCCACTCTTCCAGGCAGGTTAGCTGCTCTCAGTAAAACTAACTATAGAAGCAGTAAAAAGAATTTTAGGGCCAGATGGACAGCTCACAGTTCTAGCTAGTGGGTGCATTCTGATCTCAAATCAATGTAAAGTATCCAGTGCTCATCATATATCATCACGCTGCCGTCTCACTAGTGAAGAGGGTGTCCATGGTGACTCCCTCTCCCCAAAAGGGCACTGTTCCCAAGAAGACCCCGATTATTAGGCAACAAAATCAGACAGAAGATCTAATAACATCTAACATCAGACAGTACTTTTTTGGAATGAGAAAGTACACTCACTGAGCACTATATTTTTAGGAACAGTGTACTAATACAAGGTATGCTAGAGATATTTCTACTGTTGACATGATTGCATCATGCAATTCCTGCAAAACCTTTTCAGGTGCACAAATTTCCTGTTCCACCACACGCCAAAGGTATTCTAGTGAATTCAGATGAAGTGACTTGGAGGCCACTGTACAGCACTGAAATCTTTGGCATTTGACATCCATCCATCCATCCATCCATCCATCCATCCATCTAAGATGGGTTTGTTACCTTCAAGTAATGATTGATTGATTTGTACCAACAGCTCCAAAGATTTGTTAGGAAAACTTTTCCTCACAACATTACAGCATGGCAGGTTGGGTGCATGTGTTCACGCTGTTGGTGCTAAATTCTGACCATACCTGGCACACAGGACAGATTTCACAGGGTTGATTTACACAAGCCCAGTAAGGCAGAAATTACTAACCACACTTGGCATTTGTGCACCATCCAGGTTGGCGGAGAGCCACCCCAGTCCTGACTTACCTATCCAACAGCTAGTAATGAGGGATCGATTAGCTCCCTGACTAAGAGATTCACACATACATTAGAATGTTTGTTACAATTTTAGTAGTAGAACAACTAACATATTGCTAGTGCATGGTTTACGTGATGCAATATCACAAACTCTCATTACAGTATCATGTCATTTGCACATTACTATTCAGGCAACTCACATCTGGCCCAGGCTTACCTGCTCAAGACCTGTTATAAAGAGTCACCAAACCTGGGCATGTCTAAGCTGTCAGTCAAAACCTAATTAAAAGCCTTCAATTAAAATTCTTGCATTGTAGCACACTGAATCGAAAATGAATGTGCCATAAATTGCAGAGCACTACTGAATCCAGCTTGTGTTGTCTGGCCAGTTGAGAGCCTGTTTGTATGGACAAAGTGAAAGAATTATCCTTTTATGCTCTTTAGCATTGGAATATATTATTCTATATGAGGTTATGCAGATACAGAGGTTATGGACTCCACAGTGCATGTAAATTATTATTATAATTCTTTTCCTCAAGAGAAAAAAGCTTTTGTCTGTGTACCTGGATAACATGTATTTTGACAACCTGAATTACTAGAACCCAATTTCAAGATGTTGTTTCAATGATCTAAACAGAATATATGTAAATATACACATTTCTATTTTTTTCTTCTTTTATTTAATTTCATAACCACTTTATATTTTTGTACACCTAAAATGCCTTTATGTATTATTAGAAATAGGCCACCCCTGTCACTATATGGCAGTTTCCCACTAAACCTTGTGATACAATACAGACCATTGATTATGCCATTTTATCTTTATAGATTACAAACTGCAGTGTTATGTGTGTAAAGCCATTAAGTCTAATGGAAGGGCTTTAAGCTATGCATTAAAAGCTGGAACCAATACATGGCAGGGTTGCGTATTACTTTGGCAGAAGCACCTAAATCAGGAGCAGTAAAGGACAGAGGTAATCAGATCGAGCTTGAAGACACACACTGTGCCTTTATGAAATATAAGCAAAACATTTTCATTAGATTTTCTCTCAAAACAACAATCTCACATTATATACAGTTATGAAATAAATACGATGAATTTGTCATCCATGAAAACCTATAATTGTTATTTGCCGATTTGTTCATTGCATGCAGTGTTTAGGAACGATAGGATACTATATTTTTGCCAGCGAGCCATAACATTAAAACGAACCGCCTGACATTGTGGAGGTCCCCCTTGTGTTGCCAAAACAGGTTTGACTATTTTTTTTTATTCTGTAAGGCTCCTTTGTGACAATGCTCTATATTAAAAGCTATATATAAACAAAATTAAATTAAATTAAATTAAAAAAAATGGGCAAACGTGAGTATTGGACTT
>JAOVVB010000049.1:21757300-21768937 GCA_028570985.1 Heterobranchus longifilis
AGGTGTAGGCGTTCAACCGCCCTAGTAACCACCTCAAGTAACTCCTCGTATGCTTGTTCATCACGAGAGGAGCATTCTGAGGTGGCAATTTCCATCTCAGCAGAAGCAAGAGAAGAGGTCTCTTCTACCCAATCAGAAGAAGCGCCAAAGCGCGCTTGAGAAGCGGACGCAAGAGTCTCCCGATCCGGCGAGAGTGCGAGAAAAAAAGGGCGAACCCGTCTCACGCACTTCCGCTAGATCGACACGCAATCCCCAGGAGGGAGCCGCGGCTCGCGATTTCCCTTTAAAAAACACGAGCCAGGCGTGAAGCACTCTGAGAGGAGATCACAGTGCTCGCGTTCTCCCTCGAGTCCGAGGATAGCGTGCTCTTCGCCCAAACACTCAACACAGAAAGCATGTCGATCATCAAGAAGTCCCTCGCATGGAGGTAAACATCTCTTTATTAATGCCATTTTACTTTCGCTTTCTGCTTTTTTTTAATTATTTGAATTGCCGCGCAGTTCCGGTTCATGCCCGTTTATAACCTCCAGGTGCACCTAACGTCACCTGACCGAGGTTATATAAGTCAAACTTTGGCGTGTTTGACACACATGCTTCAACAACCGGTTGAACAAAGAGCGTTCTCAATACCGTTTTCATGCAGCATCGAGTGTAGCTTTTGAAAGGGAACAGTAGCTCAGTAGTTAAGGCATTGGACTGTGGTTCGGAAGGTTCTAGGTTTAAACCCTTCAACTGCTCAGATGTATAATGAGATAAAAAAAAAAGTAAGTCACTCTGAATTCCATTGAAGGACATCCCACCTACATTTACAGCACTTTACTCCTATATATACCCCTACATGTGCAATGGTACAGTATATGTCCATTTTGTTACCAAGAACTTGATCAAAGTGTGAAATTTATTACTTGAGGAATCACACCTAGCTAACAAGCTTTTAGATTTTTAGGAGGACTGAGTAGATTTACCACAGGGTTTCACAAATTGGCTCCTTACCTACTGTAACAAGTTCTCATAAAGGTTGGGAGAAAAAAAACTAAATAAAACCATTTTCACATCATTTTGATGAAGTAGAGGTGTCACACTTTATTACTGGTAGAAAAATTAAATGTGTGTAATTTCTGGATGTTTTCCTAATGGGTTTCCCAGGTGTAAAAATGTGTGTATGCACTCATACACTTCTGGCAGGAGAATTCAATCACATTTAAACTGTTGTTTTGGTGTAAATTTAATAAAATGTTTAATGAAGCCAAGTCTTTATAAATTAAGAAGGGGCAACCAATCATTTGCTTTTCTTTAGAAAAGTAAGTTCTTAGGCTAAAACTGCTGACTAAGGTTTTAATAATAGCTGGTAATGAATGGAAGCTTATCTTTTTAGAGATGTACAGGAAACGAAAAACATCTAATTGATCTCCTAAATACTGTTCATTGATGTGCATACTGCATTTTGTAAGTGCTAGTTGCAAGTGCTGTGCAAAAAAAAAACGAATTAAATCACAAGAGATTAATCACTTTCAACCCACCCATCACTTAACATTCTTTCCTTGCGTTCCTGTGCTTAAAACTTCCCTCAAATACCTCAGAAAAACCAATCATTAAACAAAGACCGTCAAGTACCTGGCTGCTCAACTCCACATTCTACAGTCTGTATTTACTTCCACACATTTTTCCTTTATATTTTTATATAATGTGTCGGACAGGTGATTATCAGGGTGGCAAAAATGTAAACAAGCCATCAAAGGGAGGACAGCTTTTAATACCAATTTCATTCCTGATACATTTTGTACATTTGTAGGGCTGTGCTAATAGTCACATGAGTCACATTGGTTTGAGCATAGATTATTCAAGCAAATGCATTAACAATAATCTAATAACCCAAGCTATGAGCCTTGGATGATAGGAGCCAGAATCTCTGAATACTAAGAAGAAGAGGTGATATGCTCTTTGCCTAATGAGACAGAGAAAAATGGAACCCATTTGCCCAGTTTAAAGCACAGCAGTTGCTTTATTAGTTTTCTGTTTTAACATATGGCTTGGCTCATATGCAGGGAGTTTCTAGGTTAATCTCCTCATGCTTAGCTTTAAAATGATTTCGGATGTTCTAGATTACTAGGGAAGTATAGACATGTAGGCGGACTGCTACAAACATCAGAGAAGAATCAGACGCAACCCACTTCCTCTGTTGCAACCAGTTCTCCTGGCTCTGCAGGCTTATAGAAGTGTCTTTAAATACAGGCATGTTTCACCTTGGCTGGAGACTGTAAGAATCCTCTCAATCACTCACTCAAAGATCAGACCACATCAAACAGGGGGAAGGAGGAGAGATGCAAAGTGCTGGATGCAAAGTCTGGGAGAGGAAAGCTCTATGTGAGAGCAGAGAGCAAAATTAGTGGGCGGTGTGGATATGAAATGGATGAGGTGTTAGAAGAGAGGAGGGTTAGGCAAGATGGTGGGGCAAACAAGTTCAAAGAGCAGCTGGCGCCATTTGCAAAATTTTTAAACATTTTCTATACTGCTTTAACTTTTTCCGGTGCTTTCCTCTCTCTTGCTCATTCTTTGTCAATTTCTCTCTTTGCGTGTCTTTTGTCTTTTCTTTTTCTCCATGCTTATTCAGAACCTGCATGTATGAAAAGAACCTGCCTGCCTGTGTCACGCAACACCATAATTAGTCCATCCTGACAGCACTTATCTTAGGCTGAATGGGTGATGCAGACAACCTGTGGAACAACAAGATGGGTGGGGGGATTGTGGACAACACGGAGCAGGCTCCATCTGAAGCATCACTGAATCACGATGCCCTTGGCTTGGGCACTGCCCAGTGACTCAGACCCAGCAGGAAGGGAGAAAAGCTAGCCATGCATACATACCTCTGTTATTGCTTAACGAGCTCAAGCTGTTGGGGGTCTACAACCCATGTCTAAAGTTTCACCCACCTCATTAGGCAGCGATTAATCTTGGCCAGTAATGAGAAAGTCCTGGAAGCAGAATACTGCAGAACCTTTATCTGAGTAGGCGAAAGTTGAGGGAATACAGAAATTGGTAAACAGAAATCTAAGAGAGAGCGAGAGTCCGACGGGAGGGGGATCAAGGTGACTCAGGGTCATGTGGCAATTGTGTGTACCCCACTCTATTTTTATTCCATACCCCAGCTTCATTTACTACAGAAGATAAATGAGAATGACTGACATCAATGTGTATCCTATCTCATTTATTTTACAAATGTTTTTCTTACAGCATACAAAATGTATGGACCCGGGTTTGCAAGACCTCCAAGTCCTTTTTTTGGACAATACATTGGTCACCAGAGACTATTCAAGTTGATCATTGTTACACTTAATTAACCTCTTTCGTGCAGTTACTGACATTTAGCTAATGAGGTCAGTGAGTGCATTTGAGGCAATGAGCAGCCAAGAATAGTGCCTATTATTGTCTCTAGTTTGTTGTCATACAAAGACATTCGAAGAAGCCAGAATACCAGGAACAAATACAACCAGATTCCCAGAAGTTTTGTGGGTTTTGAAATATTTCAAATGTGCAAATCTGCAAAATTTAAAAGAGAACAAATTTAGTGCCCATGACATGTAAGTCCTGCAATTTTCCTTTCCTGTGCAATTTTAATTTGCTATACAGTATGTTAGTAATATCAAAAACATGATTTGTTTTATGGCCCGTGCATCCAAACGGTCACAAAATACATTTTTTTTATTAAACCCTTTAAACAGGAAGCAGCATGTTTCAGTATTCCTTCCTGTTGCTTTTTGGCTTCAGTGACACATGTTAAATATAGTGTGTTGTAACCTAAGGGAGTGACTGGATGATATAAGTTTTTAAGACATAATTAAAATTTAGCCTAGTCAATGGAAATACCAACAGTACCAATTAGTTGCAGACTCTTATTGTATCAGCAATACAGTATATTAAATGTTTTTTACAAAAATATTTGTGAATAGTAAGATAATTCATCAAATAATAACACAACCATAATGCATACTGTATAAACAGCATGATAGCAGTAAGGTTTTGCATATCTTATGCTATGCTGCACATTTTAATAGTCATTTTATCACTTTTATACTGTATTACTTCCATCACAGGAAATGGTCTGCCGCAGCAGACCGTTTACTCCACACACAACTTGGCACAGGTTTCACACCAGATGCCCTTAGTGAAACTATCCATTTTATCCGGGCTTGTGGCTGGCCCTGCATCCAGTGGCTGGTGTTTGGGCTGGGAAATAAACGTCTTCCGCATGGCAAGTGAGAAACCTACCATTGAGCCTTCAGTGCCCTAGTGTGTTAATACACAGTGTCTAAAAATAATTATCAAGTCATATTGTCTAGATACCAGAATTTTGGATGGTAAATGTTTTTTTTTTTGTTTTTTTTAAACTTTAAAAACATTTAAAATCTGTCAAAGTTACTGTAAATATTTTATTTCTTTTTGTAAGATTATTAAACCTTCCCAAAACTCCACAGTTGGGTTTCAGAATAAACATTTCAAGCAGCCTTTAAATTTTATTTGGCTAAAGAATAAAGCATACACTTAGTTATGCTGTTCTACAGTATAAGCACCTTCAGTATCCAGAAAACTTGAATCATGCTAGCATCAGTCACTCAGTCATCAGTTGCTCAAATTTGAATAATGATCCTATAAAATCTGAGTCTTTCATTCTGTCTTGAGTCAGTGTTCCTAAGGTACTGTATGCGTCACTGGGAATTACCCAACACTAATTTAATAGACACAGGGGTTATTTTGGTGTTACAATACTAAATGTGAAAAACAAAACGGACTGTGCATATGAGTAACTTTGTGTTACTATTTTGAATCCATTCACTAAAGACAACATATTCATTATGCTTTTACTTCGATTATGCAATGCTTTTTTGATCTATTGACCTGCAAAAGGTATTCCTCTTTCAAGCTTTTTTTTTTTTAATCAGCGATTCCTATTTATTGCTGCTATTGTACTTTATCACTGATGATAATGGGTTATACAGTAAATGTATCACTGAAGTATCCATAAATAAGTTAACATGAATGCAAATGAAACTGAAGGCACGTTTAGACAAATGCAATCAATTGGGTCGTGGAAAGTCTGGAGCGTTTCCCAGGAGACTCTGGGAACTACGTGGGGTAAACCCTGGACAGGGTGCCAATCCATTGCAGTGCACAAGCACGCATACACTCGCACTACAGGAAATTTGGGAAACAGCAAATAGACTAATCTGCATGTCTTTGAACTGTGGGTGGAAACCGATGTAGCCTGAGGAAACTCACCAAGCGCTGGATGAACATGTAAACTTTATGCACATAGACATAGTCGAGGTGGGAATCAAACTCAAGGCGGTACAAGGCCACAGTGTTAACCACTATGACACTATGCCACGCTCACCTGGTACAGCCTTTATTAAAATACTGTGTTGATCTACATGGATCAGATCATATATGATTTTGTGCATACAGTATTTATTCATGATAAATAGGGAAATTGTTCTTGGCTTTAAAAAAGGGAAAGGAAAAAATTATACTTATATATAGTTAACAGAAAATAAGATGATGTGAAGAACAAAAAATATAGCTTTATTTTAAGGTTGTTTTTTTTTCTTTGAAAAAAGGCTGAGGCTCTGAGACAGTAGTGGCAGATGTCAGAGTGCACAGGAAGGTTAGGAAGCAGTGGCTTCAGAAGCAGAATCCAGATTTTGATCTGGTGTAGCCATGTAAAAGGGCCAAGTGAGTAGGGTTGGGTGTTTTCAGAGTGACGGTGTAATTTCCAGCAGCACTGTGGCCTTGTGAAGCAGTGTCTGAATCTGGCAGGGGCCACACATGCAGCACAGTGAAAAGGCTGTTAATGTGGGAGAGGGCTTTGGACCTGTTCACAAGGTGACTAGCCAAACCACCCCAAGCATGCTGGCTCCCGCTGGTGTCATGCCACCAGCCACTGACATTGTCAACATCATTACTGTCAGCTGCAATAAAGGCTTGGTGCTTTTACAAGTCACCCTGCTACCACCCACTGTATCCTCTTTCTCTCTTTTTCTGTCTTGTACTCTGCCATTTTTTTTTTTTTGCACAGATTTTTTTTCGCTTCACCGTGGGAATGGGGACTTGAATGTAATAAACAAAAGGTCATGGCCGATGTTGCTATGACATTCTTCGTTTGTCAACAAAACCCAGAGGTAAATGGTGCACTGTACCCATAAACATCCTGTCCTATGGTAGAGTACAAGCGAGAGAGAGATGTGGGGTGGTTGCCAACTTGAGGTAACAGCTCAGCATGTATTCACTCCACTGCCATGAACTACGGTGTAGGTTTTGTTGCCATCTTTAGCTCGCAGGTGTTTACATCTACTTTGGATGACCTTATAAACATATGACTTCATTTTCCAAAAAAACTAAAGTTTTTCCTCAGAGTACCAGTGTCTCATATACTATATGTAGGGCTTAATTTTCAAGAAATCAAAAGAAAGCATAATGCCTTATTCTGAAAAAAAAAAGGCCCACAAGGAAATACAGGCATATGATTGCTGATGAAGTCTGCATTTACTGTGTGTCAGTGCATCACAGTCAAAAGCTCAATTAATATATAAATAAACTATTAAACAACTACAAAACCACAGCTATCTAAACAGCACTTACAAAGCATTATCCAGACATTCCTGCAGAGACTGTCAGTTTATCAGTATTGTTTGCAATTTTCTGGTAGATTCTGCCTGTATTGTGTGAATGAGCATGGGAGTGTGTGCTCTGAGATGGATTGGCACCCCGTCCAGAATGTACTCCACCTTATTCCCAAAGTCTCCTGAGATAGGACCCAGGCAACCCCATATACAGAATATAGATGATGAGTGAATGAGAAAATGCTGTTTGCATAATTACTCAACCCTATGTACTTTGGAATCATTGTTTGCACAGATGAAAAATATTACTATAACAAGGACACAATTTGCTTACAACTGGCCTTTATGTACACCTTTCCTGTATAATTCCCTTCATTCAGCTACCATTTAAACTGTGAATCTAAAGGAAAGCTGTGAAAATAAGAACAAAGAGCATTCTAACCTCAGATTTCCACCGGGAGCAGATCTATGACGTCTGTAGTTTTCTTTCGTCTACTTTATGCCCAATCGGGAGCTCTTCAATGACGGAGTGGCTTGTCTTGACAATTGGGCTGCTTTCCATTCCATGTGTCCATAAATGGTACCTCCTTCTCCCTGCTTCCTGTTCAGGGAATATTGATTAAAAGGCGCTCCCTTGACAAAATTCCTCCACTCAAAATAATGTGGCTACTACTATCTACTAGTCTCAAACTACCATTAAAAAACATGTATTTTAATGTATTTAACTAGTAAATGTCATTTGGTTAATTTACAGAGAAAGAGATGCACTTCTTTACTGAACATCTGGTGAAACCACAAACATTGAGTAGCAGCCAACAGGACAACTGGAATATGATACCAGTGCTCCGGGTGGAAATAGGGGGTAAGATTAAAGAAAATAATTTAGTTATTAACAAGATTGAAAAGTTCTAGAAGTGGAAAACTCAGCTGTTTACGTTGAACCTTTATATTAAAGTGCGCAGTCCATGTGATATGCAATGTCACAAGAAACTATACAGTATGGGCATTGGACTTAAAAGGAGGTACCTTCATTCTAATTTGAGCAAGTCGAAACCTATAAGTGTTTTGCTCCTGAAAATCTACGTACAGTACTGTGCAAAATATTGAGCTACTCATCATTTCTTCAGGTTTAGGTTCCACAGTCTTGAGGAATATTTTTCCAAGCAGTCATTGAGGCAAGACACTGGAGACTTCTTGGATGCAGGATGATGGTTGTGGCCTTGAAGCAATGTCGGAATGGTTTTTGGAGATGTTGAAGGTGTCACTGAGGACACATCCTCTGAGCACTCTGCCAGGAATATTGTCTGGTTAACTGCCTTCTGTGGGTTGAGTTGCATAGAGTTTTCCACACATCAGTTGTGGTAAGACTCAGTACCTGGTTGTTGTTGGTCTCCCTTGCCTCCATGCTTTGAACTAAGCGAAAAAGTTGATCAGCTTATCTGAAAAGGACCACTGCCACAGTTAGTGTTGTCCTGTAGATGGTGATGGCCTAGATGCCTGGATTTGTTGGAAGTTCCTGTGGATTTTGTTATGGGAATGTGCAAACTTTGCCTCTCTGATGGCTTGGGACAGTTAGACCTTTGTTGTTCTTTAGGCTGTTTTGTGACCTGCTTTAAAGGCAGTGGCTTGAGTCTTTAGCAACACACACACCTCTGGACTCATTCATAAGAGTATACAGCATCAATGACTAACTGGCATTGCCTCCAAGACGGTCACTACACATTGCAGACAGTGACCATGGATGAGTCCAGAGGTGGCTTTTTTAAATAAAGCCAGTATTTGTTGCAGCCTCCATGAAAAAATTCCCAGGCAGTCTTGAAGAGCAGCGACAGCTCCTGCTGGCTAGGTTTTCTCCTGACTCAGAACCAGTTTGAAGGGTCTGCCGAGTGGCGTGTATTCTAGTCTAAGTGTAACAGAGATGTGGTCGGCGTAGCCAAGGTAGGGAGGGTATGAACCAGAAATGTTTGTGTAAACAAGATCTAGTGCTTTTGCTCCTCTCTTAGCAAAATCCACATGTCAATGGAATTTAGGGAGGACTGATTTAATATTTGCATGGTTAAAATCTCATATAATAATAATAAACAGTTCATCACAGTGTGTGTTCTGCAGTTTGCTTATAATTTGATGCAGTTCACCGAGTGCCTTCTTACCATAAGGTACTGTGCCACCATCTGTTGAAGCATTGTCTATACCATTTAACCTGTGCAGGGTCACAGGGGGGCCTGGGAGCCTATCCCAGGGAACTTGGAGAACAAGCACACACAGACTAATCATACACGTTAGGCAATTTGGAAATGCCAATCATACACGCATATGAAACATATAAAGAGATATAAATGATTTCAAAAGCAAAAGGGAAACCATATTTACTCCATATGTGTTTAAAAGCAGAGTGAAGGAGACCTAACACTCCGAGTTAAAAATGTACACCCAGTTTGGCAGCTCATTAAACTGCTGCAATAAAGCTTGGGCTAAACCAAACAACAGCTGAAAACAGAAAAAAATATATAATTAACATAGCCCACTGCTTGAATCTGTTTCAAATAAGCTGAAAAAAATAAAAATAAATTGCAGTAGGAGCTAAAATTATGAATGGGAATCAAAGTATTTATATCTTCATGAATTAAGTCCAATCTCAAAAAAATTCTGACATGGTCATGTATGATCTAGCCTATATTCTTATTTAATTTTAATATAAGAATCTGTGTCAGGCATTATGGATCTCCTAAAAGAGTCAGGGTGTTGGTCACCTGGATGCATCAGGCGCTAAAAGCAATATATCTAAAAAAAATAAAATAAAAAAAAAGTGGATAACAAGCTTGATGTGCATGACTAACAGAGCTAAGGATGTTCACCTGCTTTTCATTTACTACATTTCATCCCAGGCTCGCCAGCAAAGAATTGGACCAGCAACATCTGGTGCTTCAAAAAAATTAACAAAGGGAAGAAAATAAACACAGGAAAAAAGTGATTATGGACAAATAATTCTGTTGTCCCAAAAGGCTGGAACTGGTTTGCCAACACGCGCACATGATCACACATGCATGCACACATATGCACACGTGCGTGCGTCGACACACAGGCGCACACACACACACACAGTTATCTTTGTGAGGTTCTCCCACTAACATAACTGTACATGCATACTGTATAATTAATGCTATGTCTTTACCCAATAGTAAGGTTAACTTCAATACCAATACTTAATACCAAAAGGACACCTTGTGTTTTTTTCATTTTTATAGTAAAAGCTACATTTTCTTCAAAGAGACAGCCAAATATCCCCACAAGAACCAAATTGATATTCATACGCTTGTGGAGACCATCAGATCAACATATAAAACAACATATAAAAACCTGCCCACAAACACATGCACTCTAGATGCATTTACAGACAATATTAACACCACAGTTTACTTTTTATTTTCTTTAGCAAGATCATAACTATAGTAGAATAAAGTGATAAGACATTTAAACAAACCTCTCCATATTGAAACTCAATGTTATTCGTGTTTTAAAAAATGAAGGTCTTTTAAGCTCTATGTAATGTAATGCTGCTCCTTTCAAGCAAATATGAAAGCTTTACTGCCCAGAATTAGACAGGGTGGGATAGCTTGTCTGAGTATGGTTCATAACACCCTTCTGACTACAGCGATTCCAGACAGCAGTCAGCAGATCTGTCACAAGCACAACTCAATACTGCAGCTAGCCTTCACTCTACCATGACCATTTAGACCAAAAAAAAAATAAAAGCCTTTCATATTTTTTTTCTAAAGTATTTAATCAGTATTTTGTTTTATATACTGCATAGTAGACAGTACAGCATTATTTACAAGTCAAATAAAATGATCGCAGAATGTAATGATCACTCATGTACAGGGTACATAAACTTAAGTGGAAGAAATAGTTATGAATTTATTGCAGAGAGAGAGAGAGAGAGAGCAGCAAAGAAATAAAAATACTTATTTTCAGCTTTCTGGATCAAGATCAGGCATGTGGCTGACATGGGATCCTGACGCCAGCCTGGTGAAGGCTGCACCCTGCAATAAAATCCAACCCGACATCTATTCTCTAGGAACAGAGGGAGAGCAAATTTCCTGAAAAGTGCCTCTGTAGTTCTAACAGAGCCCCATCTCTGTCAGACTCCTGTAACGTGGCCAAGGGGAGAGAAATCACTTTTGATGGACCCCGGCTCAGGCATGCACAAGCTGATTCTGTTCACCACTGTCAAGCTGTAGCATTAACTAAACCCTTAGAGGTAGATGGTGGAAGTGGGCAAAGTGGTGTGGTCGGACAAAGTGAATAACCTCTGGGAATCATCTTCCAAAGACTACCAGCGGAATGCCCTCTGTGGCCGGTCCAGCATTTCCGAAATGTTTCCTCTGACCAAAAGCAGCTTGCCGGAATTCTTGAACACATGTTTTACTGTTCATTGCTGCAGTTCCCAAGGAATAATACCAAATATTTGAAAGAGATTAAAATAAGTGAAATTAAAAATAGGTACATGAGGGAAGCAGTGTCTGCAGCACCTGTCCTGTAAAATGTTTGGTTTTACATAGAGAAACACAGTTTTAAACATTCACAAACTACAGAACATGTGATGCTATAAGTAGTCTTGTGGGTTGAAGCTAAATTGCATACATTTTCTACATTAGTGAATTACTGCAGACTGTGATCTATTGGTATGCAGTTCTTACAAGAAACGTTATTACAGGCCAAGCATCATACAAGAGTAAACAAACCATAAATCCATTATTTGGCCTACAAGTCAAATGAAAGCTCTAGTTTATTTGGCCACATTTTAGTTGCCCAGAAGCTCACTTACTCATCGTCTATACTGCTTTATCCTGTATACAGGGTCATAGGGGCCTGGAGCCCATCCCAGGAGACTTAGGGCACGAGGCAGGGAACACCCTGGACAGGGCATCAATCTATCAGAGGGCACGCACATACAGTGGTGTGAAAAACTATTTGCCCCCTTCCTGATTTCTTATTCTTTTGCATGTTTGTCACACTTAAATGT
>JAOVVB010000049.1:21787709-21807641 GCA_028570985.1 Heterobranchus longifilis
TAGATAGATAGATAGATAGATAGATAGATAGATAGATAGATATCATAGCATGGTGAATAAGGACAGGGCCCGTGATAGGCAGCTTCACACTGTACACACTGTCCTTTTTAAGAACTCTGACATTTTATCAGATACCGTATGCTCAGTCTCTCTCTAATAGTAATGCAGATAAACAGGTCATTGAATGAAGAAGAAAGAGAACTGCAGACCCCACCACCACCACCTCCCACTGCCCGTCACACTGCCCCCTGTCTCGCTCATTTAGACTCCCATAGAATACCACACAGCATTCAGTCATCTCCATAAAAACACAACACACTCCTCTCATCTGCTTCCACTTTCCCTTTTTTTCCCTTTCTGTCCCCCAAATTGGTTTGGAGATGACAGGTTTTAAAGAATAGAAACACACACACACACTCAATTGCTTTTTTTAATTGCTTTTCTCTGAGAGTAACAAAGAGAGAAGGGGGGGTTAATTTTAAAGCGAGTCGGACCGTGTTAGCAAAAAGGATTCTCCACTGAACTGTCCCACTTATTCTGTGTTGGAAAACTTTTAATTCAAATTACCACTGTAGATTAATTTTCTGATACATAAAGCATTGTTCTGCATACTAATTTGACACGATTTCTCTATTGTGCAAGGCCGAGACTATAATTAACGCAGGATCTTAAGCCTTTTCATAGCACATAAGAGCATAAGTGATGCAATTATGATTTCACAGACATCTCTGAAACGGTCTTTTTTATGCTTTTAATAGGCAGACCGAGGCTATTTGATTGCACTGAGCTGCTAGAAATATTGTTGTGAGGAAAAATTGGTGAACACACTGGAATGATCTGCATTTCTGCATAAATGACTCCTAAATATGATCTGATCTTCACTTAAACTGTTTTTCTTCATTAAATTTCAGAGAGCCAATCTGACCAAAAGAACTCTAAATTTAAAGTGCTACAGTATGTGCATGAGACAATCGTGATGTTGTTATTCCACTATACGAACGTTATGTTTGCATTTCAGATGTACTCGCATTCTCCTTTTTTTGTATTATAGAAATTTGTGCATGCGTCTGGATTATACTGAGGTAACTGGGAATTAATATTGACCCACAGACTAATTTCTATACTGATGTTATCATATACACTGCATATTTACAGTTGGTACTAAGCCAGTTTTTGTACAAGGGGCATTCAAGTGAAACCAAGATGTGATGAAATTTCTCATGAATGAAGGAGTAAAACCAATTAACATTTACAGAAGTCTTCAAGCACAGTACAGTGATGAGACTCTTCTCGCTGCAGTAAAACATTTGAATGCTGAAAACGTTTTAAAGTAGGCCGTACATCTGCCTCGTGGCCGAGGTGGCTCTGAGCCCACTGCAGTGCAATAACTCGGCTGGGAGTTATTGGCACATCCCTCATACAATCCTGACCTTGCTCCAAGTGATTTCTATATGTTTGGGCTACCTACAGGAGTTCCTGGGAGGCCAGCTTTTCAGATGTGAAGCAGGGAGACCGATTATGGCTCCGGTGTACTGAGAAAACTTTCTACCTTGATGGTATCCAAGCACTAGTGAAACCCAGGGATAAGTGCATTAATGTAGCCAGGAATTATATGGAGAAATAAAGGTAGTCTTTACTCTCATAACTTTGTTCTGTTATTCTACACAATCAAAGTCCTGGTTTGACCTGAATGCCTCTCATAATATAAAATAGTGAGTGTCCTGTGAGGGGCCTCTAGTGCTCTACATAATTGACCTGATGTTTATTGATTTAGAAAATAAAATATGTATTCAAGTAGTATGTTTGTATTAAAGTTGTATGCAATCCAAGTAAAATTGTTCATTTGCTAATTTAAAGTTCTGAATCCAAATACTAAAATTGAAAATTCAATATGTTTAGCAAACCTAACACCCAAAAAAAGGGATACAAAGGGGATAGTCAAGTGTAACCCCAGGACCTGCAGATGTCCCCAGACCTACATTCCTCACTTCTATAACTGTATAATTTTTTACATACTTCAAGCAGAATAACTAAATGATAAGTTGAGATTTTGAGGTCCTAATCACCCTACTAGCCAGCTTCTCTTACTACACAAGTATACAAAAGTATATCTCTACAGCTGTGTATATTTATACTTTTCTGAGTGTGTGTGTGTGTGTGTATTTATATGTTTTTGGTATTTCACTCTCTTATTTAATCCAGGTATTAATCGAGTGTGTATTTATTCAAGGTGTCAGAGAAACAAAATATATTCATCATGTCAGGTATAACATGAGAATCTAATGGAGATTTGCATCAGAGTTGCATTCACCTCTTTTTTAATGAATGTACAATAAAGTCATTGTGTTAGAAACTACACATATTTCAAGATATGAGCAATTACTGAGATTTGGCTTTTGAGCACAAAGGCTTGTAAAAGGCGTGGAAAATATGTCTTTGAGGGTGCTCATTAGATGTCACTCAGTCAGAGAAAATGTTTTTTAGGCTGCATAAAAATCAACCATTGTGTATGCGTAGGCATACAATATGCCAAACATAATATGGACCAGAATAGGACATGTATTTAGGAGACATATCAAGGCGGACCAGGACCAGCTTAAAATGGACCAATAGAAACATTTTAATGGGCCAAACCCTTCAAAACACATCACATTTATAATTTATAATGTAAAAATGTAATGTCGATGACTGCATATTATATATATGAAATGTATATATGTACATAAATTGTCCAGTTGTTAACAATGATAAACTGCTATACATCCATAATGTACAAAAATCTTTGAATTTCTATCTTCTTTCTGGCATTGTTCCTGGAAGATATACTGCGATATGACCAGATGCTCAAATTGTCTCATGGATGCCAAGCTTATCTAAGCACAGACACTTTGCAACTCTTTATAAACATTAATGACACATACATAATGGTTGACATAGCATAGAACAAATTGCATTTAATGTTCATCTTTATTCCAATCTATAATAGAAATTTAATATCTTCAATAGATCTTGTTAAATACAGAAATGTAACTTGAACAGCAGAAGCACTGTCTGATGCTAGTAGCCTGCAGGGTTATTTGAACTGGACATGTGCTTGGTCTCCTCATTGCTGAGATGTCTCAGGGAATAGTGATGGGTCGTTCGTGAATGATTCGTTCTTTTTGAACGAATCTTTAACGTGACTCAGAAGAACGAGTAGTCTCGGAGAGTGATTAGTTTATTTTCTACTGGGCGCGCATGCGCAAAGCATCGCAACACCTCTGTAGGTTATGTACCAGAAATGAGCGATTCTTTCTTCTACTCCGAGTTGTTTGTTCTTTTGTCACGTGACTCCCATAGACGCTATGCAGTGCAGTACACAGGAAACAGAATTGAATGGTTCTCAACGAGTCTTCAAGTCCCGAGTCGTTCGTTCTTTTGTCACGTGACTCCTCGTGAACGCTATGCAGTGCAGTACACAGGAAACAGAATTGAGTGATTTTCTCTCAATGACTCTTCTACTCCGAGTCGTTCGTTTTGGTTTTTTTTGTCACGTGACTCCCATAGACGCTATGCAGTGCAGTACACAGGGAACATAATTGAACGGTTCTCAATGAATCTTCAAGTCCCGAGTCATTCATTCTTTTGCCACGGGCCTCCCATAGACGCTATGAAGTGCAATAGATTCAAAAGAACGAACGACTCAGACTGGAAGATTTAAGAGGTGAGCTACTCATTCTGTTTATTATATTATGTCCTTATCTGCATTGTAATATTTTCATTACTTGGAACTATAGCCAAAATTTTTGTATGAAGACGTATTGGGGTCTTTTTATTAAAAATGCAACATTTTATTTTATTTCTTATTAAAAGAACGACATGAACTAAATGACTCAAAAAAAGATTCATTCATTTTGATTAACGAGATTCAAAGAACCGAGTCACTAAAATGATTCAAAAGACCATCACTAGTCTCAGTCACTGCAGCTAGGATTCTTTTTGTAGTAAAGTGGGTTTATTGTTCTCCTATCCACTAGATGACAGTAGTGAGTAATGGTAAGGATTGGCATGTTCAAAAAGAGCGGAGAACAAGCAGCTAAATTGGGAAGCAGAGAGCATGTGTGTCTTTAGGGCCCAAGCACTATAGGGTGCCCAGGACCCTCCTGTTTTCCTAAGGATTTTTTTTTTCCACACATTTTGGGCTTTTGGGGGGGGGGTCTTAACATGCTCAAAAACGTATGAAAATTGGCAGACAGGTTGGAATCTGCTGCCATTAGAATGCCTGAGAGCCGCATGGCCCGAGGCCCTCAGGGGCCCGCACACGAGATTTTGCTGCATAGCTCATGCACACTTGCACATATGCACACAAAACTCTGTACACATTTAGAGCTTATTGAGCCGAACAACTTTCGGACTGCATATCCTGGGCTCAACTCAACAAGAAGTCAGTTATTTTGGGTCGTTCGCAAAAATGCACCCGATGGATTTTGATATACTCCTCCTAGGAAATTTATACATGTATAAATATATATTAGTAATTTATTTTGGGATGCAAAATGGACCAAATGGCTTTTGATGTACTCCTCCTAGGGGATTTATATGGTCGCCACAAACTTGGCCTATGTGATCTCAGTACACTGAGGATGCAAAATTGCGGATGGATTTTTGATATCTCAAATGGGTCAGCTGTTATATCGGTAGAAGGATGCTGAGGTTTGAACTGCCAGGCAGGAGGTCTAGAGGAAGACCAAAGAAGAGGTTTATGGATGCAGTGAGAGAGGACATGAAGTTAGTTGGTGTGAGAGAAGAGGATGCAGAGGATAGGGTTAGATGGAGGCAGATGATTCGCTTTGGCGACCCCTGAAAGGGAACAGCCGAAAGACAAAGAAGAAGAAATGGGTCAGCCGTGGCGATGCCTTATACTTATGCTTTTCCTATACTAAGAAATGGAAAAGAACTCAGAAATGGAATGGAAAGGAACTTATGCTGACAAGTACTGGGTCCAAAGTCTTTCTGAATTTTTTTCTCAATTTTTGGTAATTTTGTTCCAAAGTGAAAATCCATAATCACTGAAACTAAAACAGCTAAAACAAAAAAGGCTTTCTTCTTATTATTATTATATTTTCTTATTATTGTGATATTTTTGAATTATTTAAGTTTCCTAACTATTCAGGAAGAGAAAAAAAATATGTATATTATATTAATATAATATTAATGATATTATCCTATATTGCTATTTTAATATCATCATATGTATTAAAATATATCATATACCAATAAATTTAGTAGTAAAATGTTTATACAAGTTACATACTGTATACATTTTTTTTTTGTCAGACTCTGCCTTCTATTTAGAAAAATGTTTAGGGTTAGCGGCGCCCTGCACACACCCCTGAAACCATGTCTGATCAGCGTGGGGGAAATATCACCTTGTGTGCCGCCATTAGTTTGCATGGAGATCCATGCAATCAAAGATCCCTACGGTACTCTGTACATAATTGCATTTTTAGATGCACTACATAATGCAGTTGTACAGGAAAAACCAAAGCATCCAAAATTTGCTGTCGTCTAGAATAATGTTAGTTCCACTATGTTACTCTATTCTAAGACTGGTTCACCAACCACATAATTTCACAGTTTTGTGCTTGCCCTCTTACTTCTCATTTTTCAATCAGATTGAGGAATTGTTTTCAGCTTAGCGCTGGAAAATGTATGACCGCCACCCACACCCATCTAGCTCTTCTGCAACCAATGGAAGGGACAGGGCAGGGTTGGATACAACATTCATGCATCGTCTATACTGCTTTATCTGTATACAGGGTTGTGGATGGCATGGAGCCTAGCCTAGGAGACTTAAGGCATGAGGTGGGGTACACCCTGGACAGGATCCCAAGCCATCACAGGGCAGAAAACATACACACACTATGGGCAATTTGCCTAATCTGCAGGTCTTTGGGAGGAAACCGACCAAGAACGGGGAGATCATGCAAACTCCCTGCACACAGACCTGAAGCAGGAATCGAACCCTGACTCTGTAGGGACAAAGGGACAGTGCTAACCACTACACCACTCTGCACCACTCACCTGGATACAACACGTATGGTGACCCTAACAGATCCATTAACAACCTTTGAAAAAGTATTGTAAGGTTTTAGTTGAAAAGTTTAATTTTGACATAGAAGTGAGACGTTTATCTCTAAGTGTTATGTCTTGTTTGGCTGGTGCGTGGAGCTTTGACAAAATGAGCCAAATTCTGTATCAAGTGCGTAAGCAATCACAAAAAAATTAACTTAAAATAAATGTAAATAACAAAATAATAGCCTGTATTGTATTTTCGGTGATATTAAGGAAGTACAGTTTTGAGAAATGGAAATGAACTACTGATTTAGATATGTAGTGCCATCTACTGGATATGACTTAACATTGCTCACTGGACTGGACTGCTATTCTGTAAGGTTTCCTTATATTGTTTGGATTCCCCATGCTTCTATAAAACAACCCCCTCGTTGCACTTTGTCAGTCCTTATACTGTATGGTATATTATACTTCCTATAGCCTGCATTTGGATGAATATGCAAATGGCTCGCTGGAAACCTTTTGTCTGTCCAGAAAATGCAAATTTGCTTCCTATTGTCAGTCTCCTTGCGTGTCCATATGACTTACATGTTATTGACTTTTGCTCTTTCATGTACAAGACATATGTGATGCAGGGGACCTGGATAAAACAGCTTAAATATTCTCTTTTGCTCATAATAAACAAAGAACTTCAGACACATCATGATTTTGTGTGTTTTTGTCTCTCTCTACCTCTAGTCCCCAGATCTAAAATCACATACTGCCCTAAAGAAGGGAGTGGTGGCTCAGGCTGCTAAGGCTCTAGGTTGTTGATTTAAGGATCTGAGGATCTGGGTTCGAGTGCTGCCGTTGGTAGGTTGCAATGGTCCCCATACTACCCAGCCACTGCATGATGTGCAGGCCTGGTTAGGAAAACAGTGTCATAGGGCCCAAGCACTATGATGTCATGACATCATTCTCCTAAGGATTTTTTTTTAACAGGTTTTAACATGCTCCCCAAATTTAACATGCTCCCCAAATCACCATCAAACTGAGCCCATATGATCTCGAAACACTGAGGATGTAAAATTTCTAAGAGATGTTCAATTCAGCCATGGAGATGCCTTAAACTTATACTGAAAAGTAGTTAATTACTTCCTGGGTGGCATCATATTAAGTGACATTACATTGAGTGACATCAGCATTTAGAGCTTTTTGGGGATCTTAATATGCTAAAAAGGCACGTACTGTAGGTTGTGTGAATTGCCAGCGCTGGTGTAGGGGCTTGGACACGTTAATCGTTGCTTGCAACTATATTATTAATTTTACATTTCCAGCAGGAGGCCTTTTTATCACAGTTGAGTCAGTTACAATGAAATCTTGCTTTTTTTTGGATCATATCGTCTGCAAAGCTCCTTGTCCTCCTTCACAAGTTCCTCAACAAGATGTTATGCAAGAATCCAAGAAATAGAGCCAATGTTTGGTCAAAGATTGAAATAATCCATGTGTACAAAAAAATATATCTGCTGAAGATTTTACTTACAGTGATTTTAGATCTCAGATATGAGAATTTTTTGGGTAATATTGATCACATTGTTGTTAATTCAGGGACATTTTCAGTCTCTTGTACAGAACAGATATTATGTACTATACAGTGAATTATAGAGTAATCATTTTTTCTGAAAAATGAAATGAGAAAAAAGTTATGTTTTCTGTTAAGGGCGCTAACAAATGAAGCTCTGATGGAACAGTGCCTGATTCTCTGTGATTCTTCACCACATTCAATTACTCAGGCTCTTTTTCAAGAACTCATTGGGCCACTATTCAATGAAGGGATTGACAATGTATGTATTCTAAAAACATCAATAAAAACATCTCCTCAATTTATACACTTTAACCTAATTTTGACAAAAGTCAAGTCAAAATAAGTCAAAGTACAGACATACAAAATTAATTCAATAAATATTTAACAAGTTTGTCAGCTCCTACTGGCCTGGGGCCCCAAGCAGTTGCCTGCCTTGACTGTTGACAAGCAGCAACTCTGCTGAAAGCAACATGCATCATTGTCATACTTATATTAAGAAACTTGTTATCACGGTGCTCTCAAGTGGCGCAACAGAAATGCGTTTCCACAGCCATCTGTGTAAAGGGGTCCAAGAGAGTAAAATTGGCCATGCTCTCTGGGGTGGGAGGGGTGTTATACTATCTGCACCAGTTAATTACAGTGAAACTATCTACGTACCTGTGAGCTCATGGATGTGGCTGGGGTTAGCATCTCTCAAAGAATGCATGTGATAAACTTTACTCGCACCTTTTGCCACAGGCTATATGAAATATGAAAGGCTGTTGGGTTTGAATTGGCTGATAATAAAAAATAGGGGGAAGAAAAAGTAAAGGGTTGTTACTGTACTACTGGCAGATGAGGCTGGAGAGTCACTTCAAGTATACAATTAGACAGCACCAGTGATTCCCACGATATATAGTGGAGGAAATAATTATTTGACCCCTCGCAGATTTTGTAAGTTTGTCCAATGTCAAAGAAATGAAAAGTCTCAGAACAGTATCATTTTAATGGTAGGTTTATTTTAACAGTGACAGATAGCACATCAAAAGGAAAATTGAAAAAAGAAATTTAAATAAAAGATAGAAACTGATTTGCATTTCATTAAGTGAAATAAGTATTTGAACCCTCTAACAAAAAAAGACCTAATAAAACTCTTGTTTGCAAGCACAGAGGTCAATCGTTTCTTGTAATTGATGACCAAGTTTGCGCACATTTTAGGAGGAATTTTGGTCCACTCCTCAATGCAGATGATCTCTAAATCACTAAGGTTTCGAGGCTGTCTCTGTGCAACTTTGCGCTTCAGCTCCCTCCATAGGTTTTCTATTGGATTAAGGTCCGGAGACTGTCTAGGCCACTCCATGACCTTAATGTGCTTCTTCTTGTGCCACTCCTTTGTTGCCTTTACTGTATGTTCTCGGTCATTGTCGTGCTGGAACACCCACCCACGACCCATTTTCAGTTTCCTGGCAGAGGAAAGGAGGTTGTCACTCAGGATTTTACGATACATGGCTCCGTCCATTTTCCCGTTGATGCAGTGAAGTTGTCCTGTGCCCTTAGCAGAAAAACACCCCCAAAGCAAAATGCTTTCACCTTCATGCTTGACGGTGGGGACGGTGCGGTGGGGTCATAGGCAGCATTTTTCTTCCTCCAAACACGGCAAGTTGAGTTAATGCCAAAGAGCTCAATTTTGGTCTCATCTGATCACAGCACCTTCTCCCAGTCGCTCTCTGAATCATTCAGGTGTTCATTGGCAAACCGTAGACGGGCCTGCACATGTGCCTTCTTGAGCAGGGGGACCTTGCGAGCACTGCAGGATTTTAATCCTTTGCGGTGTAATGTGTTTCCAATGGTTTTATTGGTGACTCTGGTCCCAGCTACTTTGAGGTCATTAACTAACTCCTCCCGTGTAGTTTTAGGATGATTTCTCACCTTTCTCAGAATCATTGACACCCCACGAGGTGAGATCTTGCGTGGAGCCCCAGACCGAGGTCGATTGATGGTCATTTTTTCAAAATTTTTGGGATGCCCTACAGGAATCACAGCAGTGCACATCTGAGTCTCGTGGGGGAATAAAGTAATAAATAACTGTCAGCTTATTGAACTTTATTTAGGAGGTTAGTGTAATAGTTTTTTTATTAAAAAAAAAAATTTAAAAAAATCTTAAAATTAACCTGCACATTTGTTATGCAGTTAAAATTGTATATAATTTCCAGGATTCCTTAGGGTTGTATTTTTTTTTTTCTTGGTCAAAACAGGGAGACAAGCAATACACTTATTGTTGGGAAAGGATCAAGTGGATTAGACAGATTCTGTCCTGGACTCAATAAATCTCTCAATACCCCCAATCAGATGTGGGAACTACATTTTCGCCTCCAGTTCTTTTTTTTTTGTGTGTTAATTTTAAGCACAGCTATTCACCAGAATTGACCATTATGGACATACTTCTGGGAAAATGAGTCTGGCCACCTGCTCTAGCCAGCTGGATTTATACTTTTGAGTAGAAAGGAATGGCTAAGGTCATGGGGTTACCATCCATCTTCCCTAAAGCTGAAATGGCATGAGTCAAGGTCAGGGAGCAGGTGAGTCCAGTGCCCTTACGGACAACAGAAGCACAGTCTCAAAGTGCAATTATTTTCTTCACAAACTGACATAATATAAAGCTTTCTAACAAGTTTCCTGGCTCTCTTCATCAGCTTCCAACTAGCATATGTGTCAGCCAGATGATCTTGGAGGAAATACAAGTAGTGCCATCCAGTGGACTATTATGCAAGGATCCATTTCCGTACACTCTCGCAACATTTTAGTTTATCATGAAATAGAAGCACCGTAATGTTATTGAGAATCCCGCTGCTTGTTGCTGCTAATGCCTCCACATGGTTAATGTATTGGCGTAAAAGGTGATGTATATACTTATGCTCATACCCAAGATAGAGCCATGTAGCTTTATCCAAGGGGGCATGCATTTGGCAAAAGGTCAGCTATAGATGAGGGGATCCTCTTCCAGGGGCCGTCGTGGTAGTTTGTGTTGATGAGGCAACAGGGGGCAGGTGCTGCTTGGCCTTGCTGCACCACCTGGTTATGCCCATCAGCTATGTAGGGAGGCCCCATGTACTCATGCATGCTGCACATTCTAGCACTGTCACCCTAACCACAGTTTCCTCTCCTTGCTATGTCAAATATTAAATACCCCTTCCTATTAAGAAAGAAGATCCCGACTTAGTGATCATAAACCATCACTCCTCCATTTTACCGCAAACCTCTGTTTTGCTCTCAGAATGGATTCCTGAAGCAGATAATGATACTCGTTCACCTTTTTGCATTGTAGGGTTGCTGGGCGAGCAGGGAACAACATTATGGAGAAAGTGATTACCCACAAAACAGCTTCGCTTAGGGATGTTTAAAAGGGAATAGTTTATCATACTGTGATAACTAGGAAGTAATAAATCTTTGCACTGGGATTATGTCACAAAGCTAAATTCTTAATTATGGAAATTACTTTTTTATGTAGCTTCTAGGCATAATAAGCATGTGTGTGTAACAAATACTTTTCGATTGAAATTTAATTTAAATTGACACAGACTATAGTCTTTTAAATTAAATACAATTATTTTCTCCTGTTATGAGTTTCCAGTAAACAATGTGGTCAAATTACAAGCACCTTTTAAATAAGCATGATGAATCTGAGCTGGATGAATTTCCTAGCATTCAGCACGTAACATGTAATACATACATGCATACCTGTTGAGCTTACCTATTAACACACTTCTCATTTTCCACTTTTTAATTGCGAGATAAGATTCTACCAATCACCACTCTAATTGGTCAGATTGCAGTATTACAGTCATGAGACCCCACAGAACTGCCAACTGTGTAGAGCATCAGATCAACTGATTGTCAACAAGATACAGAAGCCATACAAACTCATGCAGCTGGACAAGACAGAGAAGCGGCCTTTAAGGGAATTAAATAGAAGTGTGCTTGTTTAATATAAGAACAAAAATTACGTCGGTACCCACTTGAGCTGACATCTATTGGGGCAGGTGCTCCTGTGACATGAGATCTGGTTCGAATCAGAACACTTTACCAGCAATATCAGACATACAGCATATAAACATATAGAAACTCAGTTATGAACTTACTATAGTCTAGAAAATGTTGTCACGTTTTTCTGAAGTGGCATTGGTCTTAAAGAAGCTAATTAAATAAAATATATATTCACTGTGCAGCTGTTTTTGATAGATCATGTAAATGACATTTATTCATTCATTTACTTATTAATTATAATTATTTGTATTTAATTTTTTTATCCTAAAAAAGTGAAATCCAACTCAAATCAAGTCTTCCAGCTACTCACTAGGATGGTTCTGTCGTCAGGAAGTCTCCTGCCAAGACCCTGCACCGTGTAAAAGAATTAGCAGTACATTCCATTTCAGCAATCATAGACTCTGAAAAGAATGTGGTGATGAAAGCTGGGATAGCTGCAAGCAGGATGAATGGGAGTGGTAGGATATATGAAGACTGACCCAGAGCTGGAGGAGTAGGAAAAGTGGTAAGGATATGGGAGAGAGGGATGTAAATTCAGTTGATTTAAATTGTGATTTAGGATCATACAGAATATTCCTGGAAAACACTTGAAACAATCTGAAATAAAACTTTTAGAGCAAGTGGCTATCCTGTTTGTTATATAGCACCATAATCACTTTTTTGAACATGTCACGTGGGACTCTACATACTGTACTGTATGACAGCATGAATAAAAGGTTACACACCTACTGTATAAGGGCACCTTGGGACATAAAGCTCTCCACCAATAATGTGAACGCATGAGAGTGAGGGATGATGGCTTCACACTTCCTAATTTACCAAAACCTTCTTTGCTCATTAACTCCCCAGATCTTTACATTTTCCTTTATCTTTGTTAATAAATGATTTTTTTGTTTGTTTGTTTGAGACTGTCCTAAACACTAAATGGAAGGCTGTTTCAACTGCAGGGCTTAGTAAGAGAAAGCTGTGGTCAGATGTACTTATTCCAGGCACTAATAAAGAACCTGGACCTTTTTATTTAACCAGTAAGCACAGCTATAACTATAAAGACCAGATGTATGCTCAGGTTTGCTCAGTGCAGAACATTGAATGCTTTATCAGTTGTTCAACATAACATGGGTTTAGTGTGTAAACCAAATCCTAAATCCAAATGTTTTATGTTAAATTGATGTTTTTGGATTTGACAAATATCGTTACATGGATTTAAGAATCTATTTTCTGAGATATTTCTCAGGACTAAGGTAAGGCATGGATTAGCAATTACACATTTTGAAAACCCAAGTGTATATAACAGTAAACCTTTTGGTATAAACTCACCAGCCACTTCCCTTCATTTTAATTCTTTGTGGCATAGATCCAACAAGGTGCTGGGAACATTCCTTAAAGATTTTGGCCCGTATTGACATGATGGCATAAATGCCGTTGCTGCAGATTTGTTGGCCGCACATCCATGATGTGAATCTCCCATTCCACCAGATCCCAAAGGTGCTCTACTGGATTGAGATTTGATAATGACAGTATAAAGGCCATTTTAGTACCGTGAACTCTTGTAAAGTAATTTACAAGAAACCAATTTAAGATGATTTTAGCTCTGTGAAAGGGCATGTTATTGTTATCCTTTGTTTAAAAAAAGAGCAATAAGACTCAGGTAGGCTCTGGCATTTAATTAAAACGTATTTGGTACTAAGGGACCCAAACTATGAAAATATCACCCACACCATTAGATCATCACCACCAGCAGCCTGAGCCATTGATACAAAGTGGAATGTATAACTGCTTTCTTGCCAAATTCAGACCCTACAATTCATATGTTGTAGCAGAACTCGAGATCCATCACACCAGGCAACTTTTTTCCAATCTTCTTTTGGCCCTCTGCTTAAAAAGAACCAAAGGTCAGGGCAACAGTGGTAAAAAAGGGATAAATATGGTTCTGAATGTTTAGCTCCCTAACTCCTGTACAGTGCGGTAAAAGCACAACGTCAGCTAAGCTCACCTCAGTAAGGTCAGAGTGCCTCAGTATAACAATAAAAGGAAACACACCGACCTCAAATATATAACATTACCTGTCTAAAATTATTGTAAGCTAACCGAAACATATTTTATTTTAATAAATAAATCAATTAATACTTACCCAGAATAAAGAGTCCACAAAACGGCACTTGTAGCACTTGAACACCTCTTCTCCTGGGAAAAAAACTAGAGAGAACTTTTAGACACATCATGTGTGTAGTATGTGTGTGTGTGTGTGTGTGTGTGTGTGTGTGTGTGTGTGTGTGTGTGTGTGTGTGAGTGTGTGCATGTGTGTGTGTGTGTGTGCATGTGTGTGTGTGTGCACATGCGTGTGTATTTGTGCTTGTGTGTTGATGTCACTCTCCTGGTCAGCGCACTAAAGCTGGCTGGTAAGTATATTGAGGCGTGGCTGACGGCATGCAATTCCCTCATTTCAAACTAAACAGAAGAATTTTAATCATAATAGAAGATACGTGTACTTTCCAAATGGCAAGAATCCCCAGAAGCCATGCTCCACATGTCTGGTTTCAATTAAATCATTACGTAGGATGAAGCAAGAAATCTCCCAGGCTAAAAAAATTACGCAGCAATGCCCCAAATGTAATACCCATGTTACTCCTAATGTCTGCAATTTCATCACTTGGGTCCATGTATCAGTCAGCACTGGGCACCCAGGAGTCCCCAAACCTAAGTAGCTCTGGATTTAAAGAACTGGAATCTATATCCGCCAATCATCAGAAATGTGTTATTTCGTAACTTAGACTTATGGGAATTAATAAGGAATGGTCTCTGTAAGGTTCTTAACCAAAGTGATGTGTTATCCTCATTAATGACCTTTAGCTTGCTCCGTATAAAATGTGCATCATTCTTGAATTGCATGATTCTGTGATCTATGAGGGTAGTGGGTAATTGGACCTGTTCTTAAAACATAGCAAAACTGCCAATAGGTTTAACCTAAAAACAGATTAAACACTGAATATGGACACACAGGGCATCCTCCAAACCCCTCATTTATGAAGAACTGCAATCTGGCATACAATGGGATTAACCCCATTACAAAAATGTAATATATACACATTATGAATTCAGCTATACTGTATCTTTAATAAAATAACACTGATTATCAATTATAAAAAAGTTAACTCGAGACAGGATCATGGGCACCCTAAAGTAGGTTCATTTATGCCTGTCGTGATCCCACTAGAGAAACAGAACACATGGGGCCAGGCAGGCAAAGAGCTCAGGGCTGCCGATGCAGCCTCCAATCTCCCCAGATCCCAATCCAATTTAGCGCCCATGGAATGCTCTGGAAAAACAGGGCTGACCACTCCGCAACCAACCTCATGCCAATGATCCACTGCCAACATCCTAGTGCCAGAGACCACAGTACACTGCCAGTGGTCTTGCGGAGTCATACCCCAAGAGGTCAGAGCTGCCCAGGGGGCAGAAGAGGAACCTCTCCGATATTGCAATGTAATGTTATGGCTGTTCGTTGAATGTAATATATTTTCATGCAGTATATGACTATATATGTACAGTAACATACATGAAAAACATTCTCTGATATATTGACATGTACATCCATATATTACATACACATGCACCATTATACCATTAGTCTACATCACACAAGCATAAGGACGAAACAATAAGAAAAACCCACACAACTGTTTAGACCAATAGCCATGTACAGTAAATATGGTATATACTATAGCTGTCCAGTTAGCAAAAAAAAAACTTACTTTATTAACTTAACAGTTGCAAGCATAGAAATAGTACAGATAGCTATTCTGTTTTGCAGTACTAAGTGTTTAGTGGTTGAATACAGATTTTTATATTCTGAATACATGCATGATACATGCTATGGAAATAGTAGAAGCAAGTTCTATGTCATTTAACTCATCCTTAGCATATGGTTTACAGGAAGGTTATATTTTTAATTTCTGTTATTTTAGGTTACTGACTTACTGACCCGTTTGCCCAGCAGTGTTTTGAGTTGGCAGGGGGTTTTGGCAGGAGGGAAGTGTTCACTTTTTCATTAATGCTATGACCCAAAAAGATTGATTGCAACAGTAATGTATGGTTTTTAGATAGCATGGTCCACTGTCTAAATGCTTCTGTGGCTGTGCAGTTTGGAGCATGTATAATTTGATAATATCACTTTATAGACTACACAAGTGTGCTTAAAGCCAAATATGCCCATGTGAAGTACCAACATCTTGCTGGTGTAACCTATATATACAGTGTATATATATATATATATAAAATTTGCATTGATAAAGAAGGAATTGTTCCAGAAATAGCCAGACTCTCTGTTTCGTTTTTGAATATAATTCCAGGTCAAATTATTTAATGAAATGTATAGCTACTACACCAAAATTATTGTTGATTAAGAGCGACGGCTCATGCTACCAACTATCATGATGATTTATGAAAAGGAACCTCGTCCAATTTGCCAGCCAAAGGGATATCCAACACCTGTGAAACTGCTCAGAGCCGTGATTGACAAGAGACTCATGTGCTTTCACAAGCATATGGGCTTGTTTACTGTACTAGAACTGCATTTTTCCCATGTAACCCTTAAGGCAGCAGATTCAAACTCTGGCCCACATGTGGAACCAAGACAGGTCAGGAGTCTTGTTACAGTAAGAATAACCAGCTGTATCTATGTAATTTCAACACCTGTGCATGGCATCAATGATGCTGAACAAACAGGAAATACATCAGCCCCAGATTCAATTTACTTTCGCCTTAAAATAATTAAATTCCAATAATGATTTAATAAAAAAAAAAAGAATAATAATAACAAATAACTTTACCATACATGCTGATGAAATAGCATCAACCTTATTATTTGGTCTAACAACATTGTGTAGCCAGAGATGGCATGAAAGTAGTCTTAAAGCATTTGACTATATAATGCCTTGTATGGAAAGTTGGGGAGGTCAAGCAGGGATCAAAGGTCACCATGCAGCCGTTCACCCGCATACTGCAAAGCACTAGTCGTGTCACAACAATCACAAACAGCTCTGACCTGTCTTGACCTAAGTCTGACTATTTAGCCATCTGTTAAGGCATGCTGGGAGTGCAACGACCATTAACACAAGAGGTCTCTTCTTCTCTCTTACTGGGCTTGGAAGGCCTGCAGCTTGACATGGATCTTTAAAGAAAGTACTATAGCTTTGCTGAGTTACTCATGCTTGGTTTTGCACATTAGGTTAAATGGCGAGCTCAGCTTTACAGCATGAACACCACAGTTTGTTAACTAAATCTAAAAAAGCCCTTCCCTGCTTGGAGGAAATGGAGCTGAATGGTTACCTCTTAAACCCCCACCACCTTCTTAGCAAATTCTTAAAGGAGCAGGCAGAAAGACTGGTGTGTTTTCCCCATCTAGATGATTCCCAATGTCCTTGTGAATTGCTCAGGTGTTCCCAGTGCTCCTCCTGTTCCATAAGGAGGAGACACTCAATCCTTCTGGCATGTCTACATTCATTCCCGCTAAGTGCAGCTTGGTCTTGACCTCTGGCCCCTGTTTTGCAGGCTATTTATATAGAAGTGTACTTAACCTGGTTGCTGGAGAGAAAATGGTAGGAATCGAATGGTAGGGTGTGGGAGAGGGGAATGTTCTTCCTAAAAGAGGACTGAAGAGAAGACCATGGGCTCTTAATGCGGTTATTAGGGGTACCTGGGACAGTTACAGAAGTCCTGCTTCTCTGGCAAGCCATTAAAACGGAAGCCATGAAGTATGAGGTGCACTTTCCTAATGATTCATGACAAATGCCTAAAAGCTGCTGCAGCCCATTTACTGTACAAATTGGGAGCACTCTGTCGATGAGTGAGCCAAATGCAGATCCCTAGACATCCTTTGCTCACATACAGCCATAAACACATTCTGCACAGCCTTTTACCAGGAAACTAAGATCAACTTTGGTCCTTTTCACCCGAGCACAACATAAAACTGTGGTGTTGCACTAGACGATTCATCTATGAATGAATAGATAAGTAAATAAATAAATAAAGCAGACCCTGGGCGTATGCAAAAGTTGCAACAACTACCTGTAGTACGGATTTTTTAAGTGAACATAATGGTCAGTGGTGTCAAAGATGCTTTGGCCTGTAGAACCTGTTTAAAAATCATTAACATAATGATTACTGACAGTCATTGCACTGCATACAGCTATTAGACACAACATTATCTACCATGCACTGCATCCCGCTTCTTCTAATTTCACTATAATGACTTATTGTAAAGCTTTTTTAATCAGTTTGAAAATACACAAAGCCACAATATTGAGAGATCAATAACAGAGGCTGGAGTGCAGTTCTCAGTTGGGATCACATTGACTGCACCATATAAGTGCAAAATGACCATGGTGTATGTGATAACTCTTTACCGGAGTGAAGAGATACCTGCTCTTATGAAATATTACTCCACATAGCATCAGGACCAATTGATTTTCAGATTTTCTTTCTCAGTGCACAAAGCCATTTTGATTGAAGATTATGCTCTTCTTAGTCTCAAACTGACCAACTAATACTACCCATGTTGGCAAATTTGTACTTCCCAGCCACAATTATATTTACAGGGCATTAAAGCTGTAATCTCATCAAAAGAGAGCCCACATATCCCCTCAGCATCACCAGCTGTATTTTTCCATTGTCCACAATGAGTAAGGAATGTTTTCCTGGAATAATAGAGTATATGTAAGCTGTGGGACTAGACCGGTGCCATTGTTTGGGTGTTGAGGGCGGACAGCCCTTTGAGCAACACATCGATAATGTCTAATAACGCCTTATCTGTATCAACGCCAGCATAAATAAAACACAGCACTCGCTGTAAATGGAAACTGCCCTTCAGTTTTTCTCAAACAATGACATGGCTAAAAATGTGCTGTCTGATGGATGAACACTGACACCATGTGTCCACTTTGTGCATGTACAGCTCTACCACAGCAGTGCTCCATTCCTTTCCTGTAGATTGACTTACATTGACATAATGATGAGAGAACTTACAAGTAGTATAGTAGTAGTAGTATTATCATGTGTAGTTGTAAAAGTAGTAGTATTATCATGTGTAAATGCTTTATCTTGGTCAGGGTTGTGCTGGATTCTGTTCCAGGAATACTGGGTGTACGTCCACTGCAATTAACATGACGGGAAATTCAGTCATAACAGGAGCTAAGGAAAAAGAACACACAGGGAAAGCACAGACAAAAAGAGGATCCTAATCAATTCTACACAGACAGCAACTCAGGATCATACTGGGGCTGCTGGACTTGTGAGGAGGCTGTTTTCCTGATGAATGGTACTCAAATTGTTTCAGTGGAATGGTATGGTTAATACTCAAAGTTGGTTCTTGTTGATCAATAGGCACAGTTTATGAGATCACGCTTAATTGCACTTAATCACCAATATGGATGATAAGTGAATGTGGTTGTTTTGTTGTACTGTATATTGTTTTCAGTAACTCTTTAAAAGGCAAATTTTAATTGTATTCATAATTAATTGTAGCCATCATGATTTAAATTAAAGAAATGGTTAAGTCATTGTATAACCTTATTAATGTGAATGTAACAAACATATACAGTTGAAGTCAGAAATGTACCTAGACTTATGGTTATGTCTGGGAGGCCTTGCAAGCCACAGGACACCATCCCAGCAGTGAAGCAGAGGGGTGGCAACAAGAAGTTGTTGGGAGCAGACGTTAGCTAGGAAGTTAGATCTTGATTGCAACTAGGTCTCCCAAATGGATAATGGCCCTAAGCATACTTTAAAGTTGGCTGTAAAATGGCTTAAGGACAATAAAGTCGAGGTACTAGAGTGGCCCTGACATCAATCCAAAAAAAAAAAATTGTGGGCAAAAATGAAAAAGTATGTGTGAACAAGGAGGCCTACAAACCTGACTGATAGTTCAGTAATGAGGAATGGACTAAAATTCCAACAATGTACTGTAAGAAGCTTGTGGAATGCAACCTGAAACACTTGACCCAAGTTAAACAATTTAAGAAATATTAACTAAGTATTTGTGAACTTCTGACCTACTGGGAATGTGATGAAAGAAATAAAAACTGAAACAAATATTTCTCTATATTATTATTCTGACATTTCACATTCTTAAAATAAGATTCCATCCATACTTTTTCCTCTTTTCTTTACTTTTTTCTTCTAACAATATTTCTTCAGAGCGGGATTACTACTACTACCATTATTATTAATATTATTATTATTATTAGTAGTAGTAGTAGTAGTAGTAGTAGTAGGGAGTAGTAGTAGTGAGTAGT
>JAOVVB010000049.1:21810013-21833834 GCA_028570985.1 Heterobranchus longifilis
CGGGATTACTACTACTACCATTATTATTAATATTATTATTATTATTATTAGTTGTAGTAGTAGTAGTATTAATAATAATAATAATAATAATAATAATAATAATAATAATAATTGTGTACTGTAATTTCATCATTGCAAAATTGTACCTAAATGTGGCACTATATAATTATGCATTAGATAAACACAAGAAACACAAACACTTCCAAGTAACAGTGTACTTTAATGTAGCTGAGTTTGGTTGCTTTTTAATATGTTTTTTTTTTTTTTGTCTTGCAAAAACAATTAAGCCATACAATATAATGCAAATAACACATGGGTCTGTACAGCAATAGTAGCACATTCACACATTCTATGCCAAGAGCTATAATAGCTGAGCACATGAAGTTAAGCAACATTGTTGACTTTAAGACAGAAATATGGGTGAGGGATCTTTTGTTTTTTTTTCTTTTATTTATTCATTTATTTATTCATTTCTTTAAAGGGCATTACGATCGAAATTTTGAAACATATTGTCAGCTACACAATAAATAGTAAGTAAACAGTTCTAAGCCTACTGGTCAAGTGAAATTCGTAATAAGACAAGCAATGCGTACAAGCATGTGTTTTATAATGTGCACTTTACTATTCATACTGCTTGAATGCTGAAGGAAGACTTTCAAAGATCTCTACAACACATTTAATAGTTTTCTTGGTGCTCTTTTGCCAGCTCGTGAATGTTAAGTGCTTTGCATTATTGTTGTTATTGGAGTAGTTCCTTAAGGCTAAAGAAATGTGGCCTGAGCAGCCGAATGCATTTTCATGCTAAAGCCAGTCTCTGCACTGAGTGGAAGCTCCTCCTCACCTAAAACAATGGGTCACACTTCGGCTCATCAGTCACCTGGAGCGTGATCAATACTCGAACGCAAAATGCATACAAAAGTGAGATAAAATCTTTGGCAAAATAAAATATTTACACACTCAAAGAAACAGATTGTAGTTATTACTTTTTTGCTTTAAACACCCCTGTAATGATGGAAACGATGGGATTTTAATGGTAAAGTTGGCATAAGAAACACGAAAACACCCGTTTGACCTAATTTGTTTTTTTTTTCTTCTTCTTCTTCTTAAATTACAGTTAAAACACTGCAGTAATTCCCCAAATAATTAGGAGGCTCTGAAATGTGAGGAAACGAGAAAAGACGCAACACCTGACTACGCCTCATGATGGCACTGTGGATATTTTCCGGTAAAGAACGAAAATTTTTGCTCTGTTTTTTTTTTTTTTTTCGGATAGTGTGCGAAGGATAGGAAAAACGAATACATTTTAATGGGAAGATGTGTTAGCAGAGCAAGTGAACTCTCTCCCTCTCTCTCTCTATATATATATATATATATATATATATGATGGAAAACACTTGCACTTTGTGTACATTTCTTTTTATACGTGAAGCGTGGTTAAAAGCGTAGGATCTCAGCTTTTTGCTAAACGTGTACATCCTTCTCCCCTCTACAAAAACAGTGTCAGCTCCTAAATAAAAAGCTCAAAATAAATCAAGGCAGTGAAAAAAAAAAAAAAATCCAAAACACAAAAAGTTTTAATACATACACTTTACATCATTCATAACTAAAGACGTCTCAAAACCGCCTGATTTTGATATCTTAGCCAAAATAGTTTTTTTTTGTTTTGTTTTCATTCTTTCTTTTTTTTGTAATCTTTGTGAAGACTATACAATATATGCAGTATATGAGTTAACATAGATCATGTAGCAAAATAATAAATATTCATTTAAGTCATTTTTAGACATACTGTTTTTTTTTTTTTCTTAGGATACATTTAGCTTACTTTGGGGTGTGATGTCTATGTAAAGGTGTGTATGTGTGTGTGTGTGTGTTTTAAGAAAGGCCTATGGATACTTTAGGCACTAATAAATCCAAATCCGTCCCAGATGCACTACACTGACTGCTTGGAAGTAGGTATAGCAATGAAAAAACTGATCGCTCTCTGGAAATGTGTGATCAGAAGACAAGGGAAGAGAGCGCAGACGGAGAGAAAGAAAGAACAAGAAAGAAACAGCGAGGATACTGGTGAGCACAACATCGTCAGACCAACCAAGGTGACAAGACTGATTTGAATGTTCGACACTGCTGAAGGCTGAAAGAAGGAACCTTAATGGGTAACAGGAAAAAAAGTACAAGGGAAAAGTGGAATCTGGCCCTTGGTTTTTTTTTTTTTTTGTTTTGTTTTTTCATGTATATGGTAAGCCGTTCTAAATCCAACATTCTCCATGCGAGCCAGTGCAGCACGGACATAAGAGATAACATGCGCCATATTTTGGATTTCTAACCAGAGAATACGGATGTCATTTTCACAGAAAGCAAAAGAATATCGATATTTATGTATAGACAGGAACCTACAGTATAATCCTCTGAACTAGCAGTCTTATTTTACAAACAAAAAGTCCACGTATATCTTGACAGCAGTCTCATCTTTGGTATGGTAATTCAAAAGCCTGATATCAGTCTCATCAACCTTTTTTTTCCCCTTTTTCCCTTTTTATTATAAAAAACCCCACAACTTTTAGACATTCATCCCTCCATTCTAAAGTTAACCCTGCACAGAGATGAATTCCACACCTCTCCTCTTCCTCACCACACGACTCCTCCTCCTCCTCCTCTTCACTGCACTTCCTCTGTCCCCATCTGAGCTCAACTCCCAAATCCATCGGTTCACACCTTCCGATACACACGCGCACGCACACATGCAAGCTCACACTGACACCTGGCCCTACCCTTAAATATTCACCCAATCGTTACCACACACGCACACACACACCCACACAGTGAAAGATATGAATACATCAGAATGAAACCGCAGGGGAAATCAGTCCTCTGGGGAAAAAAAAAAAAAAAAAAAGCAGAATTTCCCAGAGTAGCTCATCGCTTTTGAGAGCCAATCATCACTTTGGAGACAAAATTGACGATGGCGGTGGCCGGTTGGTCGGGATCCAACTCAGCGAACAGATGACTGACGTTGTCTGTTGTGCTTCCCTGCTTCCTGGCCACGAAACCGAAAAACCTGAAATGGAAGAAGAGAAAAGAATCTCTGACTTGTTCATTTAAAACCTTTTACACAAGGTGACATTTTATTCTTTTCTTACTGCAAATATGAAGTCTGCTTTAAGTAATTTGTTAGTACTGTAAACTGCATGATGTTTAACTCTGAATAAAGCATTAGGAAAAGAGGAAGCATGATAGTGAAGAAGATCTGGTATTAAACAAACTTTCCTACATAATTGTGGTTAATTTAATACATCCTCCCAACCCTTAAAACTTACTGTTATGTTTCAAATGTTTTAACCTACAGCCGAGGCCAAAAGTTTTGAGAATTACTCAAATATTAGTTTTCACAAAGTCTGCTGCTTCAATGTTTTATATCATTTTGTCAAATGTTACTATGGTATACTGAAGAATAATTATAAGCATTTCATTAGTTTCAAAACCTTTTATTGACAATTACATTAAGTTTATGCAAGGAGTCAATATTTGCAGTTGTTGATCCTTCTTATTCAGGATCTTTGCAATTCGCCCTGGCATCCTGTCAATCAACTTCTGCTCCACATCCTGACTGGAGGTGGCCCATTCTTGCATAATCAATGCTAGGAGTTTGTAAGAATTTGTGGGGTTTTGTTTGTCCGAGGATTGACCACAGGTTCTCAATCGGATTATGGTCTGGGGGGTTTCCTGACCATGAACCCAAAATTTTTATATTTTGTTCCCTGAGCCACTTAGTTATCCCTTTTGCCTTATGGCAAGGTGCTCCACCATGCTGGAAATGGCCTTGCTCGTCACCAAACTCTTCTTGAACTGTTCGGAGAAGTTGCTCTCGGTGAATGTTTTCGTGCCATTCTTTATTCATGGCTGTGCTCATAGGCAAAGCCCACTCTCTTGGCTGCGCAGCAACCCCACACATGACTGGTCTTAGGATGTTTACTGTTGGCACGGCACATGACTAATGATCTAAACACACTTACAGACGTTGTGAAAATTAATATTTGAGTAATTCCCAAAACTTTTAGCCCAGGCTGTACTCACACCTGTTCGAAACCATGACACTTACTAAACACTTTCATGAATGTTTGTTCATGTGAAAGTGTAATTTTTTACAAGAGAAGAGAACTTTCAAACGGTTCTCTGTCAAATTATGGAGAGGCCATTTGACCCAATGACCCATGGTGATCATTTGAAAAACCAGCAAAATATATACTAATTGTCTTCGCGATCATAGGGATAATGTCAGAACTAATTCAATAGCAATATATCTAAATGCCTTGGTCCTACAGTCTGCATATGTTTATACTGTAGTCATTTTAGAATTTCTATGGCATCCTCATATGTTATTGTATTTGATCCTCTTTTGACCTGAAGTTACCCACCATCCCTCAGTTAAACTGGCATCCCTGACATCATGTGCTTTTATCCGCTGCCCAAAGTAGTAATCTGTTCTTCATGCCTCAGCTATCTCAGTACATCAATGCTCTGGCACTTTTATGACAAAGCAGAAGGAACCATAATGGCACACACATGCTCCAATACAAGCAAGCGAAAAGAAAGAAAGAAAGAAAGAAAGAAGCACTGAAACCAGCATGTAATGTTTACACTTACCACATTAGTATTATATTGCAATATCTCTTTTTCTTTGGACTTTATTTCACCCTAGAGCTATGTTCTTGTTGGCACCACATTGTGCTTTACTGTGCCCAAAGTGCTTGTGTTTCGTAATGGAATTGTACTGTCTTGCACTGTTTGCACATGCTTCTACTTTATGTAGTCTTTTGTTTATAGTTTAAGGGTGCTTTCACATCTTAGTTCATTTGCTCTGGTGTAACTTGTAGTGTTTTCGCCTTGGTTCAGTTTCTTTTCACGCAAAGAAAAATCCAAGCATCAAAGCGCGCGAGAATGTGATCCAACGTACATTGGTCCTGTTTTGGTTCTGCAGAAAGTCTGCACAAGAGTTCGCCAGATGATTTGGATCAAGGCCACCTCTTTTTTTCGGATCTTGGTGCACTTGTTTTGGTCCGCACCTGAGTGTGTTCACACGAGGCGAAATTAACCGCACCAAGAAAAAACAACTAGTGACTAGAGTTAGATTTGAATGGACTAAAGCCAGTAGGTTTGAAAGCACCCTCATTTAGTTCTAAGTGGTTTTGTGTAGTTCTGTGTTGTTTTATGTAGCACCATGGTCCTGGAGGAATATTGTTTTGTTCACTATGTACTGTACCTACTGTATGTGGTTAAAATGTCATTATAAAAACTGCCTTGATTTGAAAACAAGTATCAGTAGCTGAGTGTATTGTTGTAGTTCTGGTTGGTTTCAGTAGAGAAAGGTGATAGTGAAGACTGATCGAGAGCCCAAGAGAATCTGATTATTTAGTTAATCTAAGCAAATGATTATAGACGTGCAGTATGCACAAACAAGTCAAACTGATTTATGCTGGTGCACAGTCCAAATCTCAAATAAATAACCATAATAAATATTCAGAGGGACTTACTTTGCAGTGCCACCTTCTGGTTTACTCCACCTAGAGAGAGAGAGAGATATTAAACAGGATGAGATCATGCCACAATTATTTTAAATGCAACATGACATCTGTATAAACAGCTGTAATATAACAAAGATTACAGGGTTACAGTGGAGCATACAGTAAGAAGAAGCTAGAAACGTGGTTTTTGTCTTTAGTTGTAGTGTGTGTTTAAAAGAGGGTTCTGAAGGTTCTGAAGGGTACATACTTCCTCTCTTGGGGATCAAGGTCACAAAACGTGACTGTGTTGATAGGGTAGTGACGTCGGAAGAAAAGCCTGTTGGTAAAAATGGTACAGTTAGATATCAAATTTGGGTTTCACAAATTTTTTTAACAGTTTTAATGACAGTTCTAGAATCTCAGAACTGGTTTAATGGGCCCCTAGAACTGTTCTCAGAACTGTGCAGCTACAAATTCCAGTTATAGGATTTCTCCAATTATATGCATGCATAGACATATTTTTCTATAGTATATATTTCAGAAGATCAAAATAAATCAATTTATTAAAGTAAAGGAAAAATCCCCACTTCCATTTAACTCCAGCTCCTACTTACTCCTACTTACTTTCGAGATGCATGTCAGTCACCCCAGCACAGGGGGAACATGCAAACTCCACACATAGACCCAGATTGAGACTTGAACCCTTGACCCTGGAGTTGCGAAGTCACAATGCTAACCCCTGGTTCATTTTTACTTATCGATACTTGAGTCCTTTAAACCACCTACAGTAGCTCTCTCACCTCATCTAAGTACCTTTTATACCTCGTACAGTCTTACAGCTGAGTCAAACAGTTGCTTATTATTATTTTTGACAATGAATTTCTTCTCATTGATGTGACACTGATCTTCTCTAGAAAATAGCGAATGAGACAAAAATAATAATAAAAAAAATTATTCAATATGAGCTCACTTTCTCTGGTTGTCTGTTAAGGTGATGCCTTGTGATGACACCTTAAAGTGGACCACCGTGGCAGCGGGTGCAGGGTTGGATGCCATGGTCTCTGAGATCGCCTTTGCGATGGCCTGTGGGCCGGTCAAAGACTCCATATCCACTGAATTTATGTACAGAACGTTGCAAGCTGTAAATAAAAGCAGCGGATAAAACAGTTACACACTGCCTAAGCACGTAAAGAACAGTAATAATGTGTTCCTACTGTAACTGTAGCTCTATTGACAGTGAGTACAAGCAAATCTATAACAACTGTGATTCAATTCAATTCAATTTTATTTGTATAGCGCTTTTAGCAATTGTCATTGCCGCAAAGCAGCTTTACACAATCAAAAGAATTAATGTCAGCGAAAGTGATAATGTCAGCATTGTCATATACGCCAATAGACTGTGATACAGGTGGAACTAAACTGTTAACTCTGTTCAGCATTTAAATTCGAAGCAGGAACAAATTGTTAGTGTATTTAAGAACATTTTCTCTTTGTTTGTATCTTGAATCGTCATGCCGTGCAATTCATCAGTCAGCTCAAAGCATGCTGTCTAGCATCTGTCTGCAGAGAAAGACTTTCTGAAGAACCATCATAAGAGATAGCTTGTGTAGGATAAACAACAGATGTGGAGAGTTTTAAAGACCAAATATAGTAGAGTTACTGATACAGACACTGGCTGTGTGTTACACTCTCTCATGCACAAAACTCAAAAGACAACTCTCTGGGATGCATCAGTCAGAAAAGTACAGAAAAAAAAAGAAAGTGTGATTGGGTTTACCATGGGATTCAACAGGACTCTTCTGCCCTATAGTCACACAGGAGTGACAACAGAATGAACGAGAACAACTGGTTCGTAAATGATATAAGAACAGGCCAAAAAAAAAAGAAATCCCTGCATAATCCTTATAGTGAGTGCAATTGTAAATACATTGAGATTGGTTTGTCTCACATAAATCGTAACGCTTTTATGCATATAGAGTATGTTTTGGATGAACCTCTTCATGGCAGTTCATCAATTTTTTTTTAGGGCTGATTATTGTCCTCAGTCACTTTGAACACTCTTTTACCCTTATCACTTGATTAAATACTAATAATTAACAATACTATAGTACTATATGTACCATTAATGTTGACAATATGACTAGGACAATTAGTACATGTCATTTTGTCATCATAATGTAACTTATTCATCAAAGTTGTGCACAGTTAAATTTGACCATAAAACAAACTGATACAAATTTCACTGTCGTTTAAAATAATGTTTGTCTGTGCTGCATTTTAAATAATCTGAAAAATACATAGTACTTAGTACCATCAAAACATTCCCAGAAGGATCTGGTTTGGAATGTTACACAGGAACCAAACTTGGACCTTTAGGAAATCTCAGTAAGGTCCTAATAACATTGCGCAGAGAACATTCGCACAGGGACCAGATGGACGTCCCCTCTTTGCTGGGATACATGTGTATCATGCTACATGCATCGTATATGCAAATAAGGTATTAACTGACAGATGATTGTGTCCAAGCAACTAAAACTGACTCATTTATCACACTCAACTTGTCAGTTGTTTTGATATTATATTAGTTTCATGAATCAGACACAGGCTTGTTTACGAATCATACTGTGTGCTCAAATCTGTGCTTGTGCCAGACTACACAATCCAGGACACACTCCAGCCTACAAACAAGGCCGCTGAGAACTACTCTACATCTCCCAGCATACTGTATATCTGCTACTTTTACTGATTATTGTTTGCCACTACTACACTACTAGCCAAAATTTGGACACACGTTGGTATTTCCTGATTTTTATTTCTTCCCACATTGTAAAAAAATGCTGACGGAATCCACAATATGCAATAATCTCCTTTGAACAGTTAATATTGAGATGTGTCTGCTACTTATGCTCTGTAAATCCTTCACAACAGCTCTAATTTGAGGTGCTGTTTGTTAATTTGTGATTTTTGAGGCTGGTCTAAATGAACTTCTCTGCATCAGAGGTAAGTTTTGGTCTTGCTTTCCTGGCCTTCATGAGAGCCAGTTTCATCATGGTTCTTGATAGGTTTTGCATTAGACAATACTGTTCTTGCAAGAACTGTTACAGGAGGTCCATCATGTCCTAAAATAATAACTGATTGATTGTTATTGTTTTTAAATAAATTACATAATTTCATCGTTTTTGAACACTACAGTATTGTTCTACTGTAGAATGTAGAAAATATGAATACTAAAAAAACATTGAATTAGAAGGTGTGTCCAGACTTACTGTATTGATACTGTAATCTAATCACCCCCCACATAGACATAGTATATACTGTAAGGGACTCTCATATCACTCACCCAACTGCTTTTTTTGCTAAGCTGTTTGTATTACTGTTTCTTATCCTGGTTTATGATCCTGTATCTGTCCCAGTTTTCTGATTCTATCCTGCCCCAGTTTGCATGGTTTGTTGATCCAAATGCCTTAAGATTCTGAGTTTGCTACTTTTGTTTTGTTCATGTGGATAACTTTCCAGTATTGCATGGCAGCTTGTTTTTATGCAACTTTGATGAATAAGGGACAATGAATGTAAAATAAACTAAACTAAAAAAAATGTTTTAACTTGTTATAATTGATGGGGAAAAAAAGAGCAAATATGGCAACATAGTGTACCCTTTGTATAGTTGGCAAATGTAGTATGGTAAATAAAACTGTTTACCTGCACCCTGTTTGAGCAATTCTGTCGCTGGGTTTACTGGAGTGGCAACCTCTGTTATCTCCTCATTGGGGTCTACAAAACACAATAAAAGAAAATGTATGAAAAGTCTTGCCACTTGCATGGAAGACACAGGGATGTGTTTTTTTTTCTATTAAGCAGAGAAAGCTAGCTCTGGGGGCTTTGATTTTTTTTTTTTCCTCACCCTTGTTCTGACCTGTTTTTTGTTTTGGCCAAAACCCACATAAGGTGGTTGACACTTTTCACCACATGCGGTTATGGAGTTTTAAAGGCTTATAAAGGTTACAGAGATAAACACTGAGGCAAAAACAGAAAATGTCAAAATATATGGTGAAACATATTAAAAATTACCCAGTGACCTTTAAAATAGGAATAAACAAACACATTTATAACTGGACATACGGCCTGTCGGGTTATTTCAGGTAATAAGAGCATAGAAGTATATTTTTTTCGCTTTACTCTTTTTAAAAAGTCGATAGTGGACAGCACTGTGCAAAAGTCTTGTGCACTTGGCAACTTGGTGCGGTAGAAATATTTTTTCCCATTTTAATTGAATCTAATATTAAGAAATGAGGGGTGGCTCAAGACCTGTGCACAGTATTGTACAGTGCAATACACTAGAATATGCTCAAAATTTAAATGCCAGATCATAACAGCTTTATGTGCTTAAACATGCCAACACAGATTTATTCCCCAATTGCTGTTACTACAGTATATTCTCCTGTTTCGCCTCCAGGAAGGCTTTCCACTAGAATCTGGAGTGTGGCTGTGGGGATTCTCACATTCACTCACATAACCATTAGTAACGTCAGGAGCTGATGTCTGGCATGAAGCCATAGCATTGTCATGTTGCGGTTGGTTTGGGGCCAGTTTCGCTAAAGGGAAATTTTAATGCTACAGCATACATGAGCTCTAAACTTTGCAGAAGCCCCATATATTGTTGTGATGGTCAGGTGTCCACAAACATCGATCGTTGTACTGTTTATTACTATGCAAAAAAAGAAGGTAAAGCCTTTGTAGGCCCAATGACAGAGAACTGACAGAGAAATCCACCACAACAATGAGTGTCTCAAGTGTTAATTCATTGAGTAACCAATTGATCCTTTTAATTGTCATGTGGATCCAATGCCTATCTCAGGAAAACTGCATTTAATAAAAAAAATACAATATTATATTGCTAAACTTCTTTCATTTTCTGTACATCTGCCATATCTTCTACATACCAATACAATGCAAATTGATAGAAAGTATCTAGTATTTAGTATTTTAAATAAATCTACTTGATTGAGTACTTGTTGTCAGATATGACCTCTGACTTCTCACTTTCCTGCAAGGAATTCACACTCTGTTGCGTTCTCACACACTGTTTGATATGGTCGAAGTGGGAAGCATGTAACCTCTAGCACTATGTTCCTTTCACACCTGCATGGCATGGAGAAGTTGGCAGAAGAAGGGAACCAGCTGTGATAGCTCTAAATTCAGCTCAAGAGGTGTTTACACCGGCACAGAGGGAATACTTCATTCTGACAGCAAGTCTGAGATCATTTTAAACACACCGACGCATACAAACATGAGCACATATGGCAAACTCTTACCTTTTGTGGGTATGACCAATTTGCAGGGCAGAGCCAGTGGAGTAATGGAGTGCTGATACACTAATGCAGAGAGGCAGCCTGGATACAGACACATGCAAACTTGTGAATATATTTACGAGAGCAGAAATCAGAGGTGAACATACTTTACATGGCAAACTCCATAACTGGGTTATATTTTGAACGTATGCCATGCAATACATCATGTAAACAGGCAATCCAGGCTGAGTGGCTTTCCCACTAACAAGGTGGAATGACAGAATTGGCACATGGTTAGAAATACCCCTTTGTCACACCTTTCACTAGCATCAGGCCTCATCTATCAAGTTAGATACCGGTGGCGGCTGGTCAATAAGGGGCGCAGGGACCTACTCCCTTAAAGTTAGGCAGAGAAGAATGCTACTTTAACACGTAATTATTTAACATAATAATTTTTTTAAATAATGAAATTAAATCATTTAGTCACAATATTCCGCTGTATTTCTTAATATAATTTATCAATCAACATTTATTTATATAGCACTTTACAACAACCTAAGTTGAACCAAAGTGCTTCACAGCACTAAAAATGACAATAAAGTGGCAATAAAAATAGAAATAAAAAATACAAAAACAAAATAAAACCCATAATTATAAATAAATATCTAAACTGTATTACGTTAATTTGTGTTCGTGTACGCGGGGCGCCAGACAAACGAGTGTCTATGTAGGCACGTAAATTTTTGAAGAGCATGTGATTTGAGGCTGGGGTCTAATTGGATTTTTTTTAATCATCCTTGATTTGGAACCCTCTCACTTTTGTTCTTAACGAATCAAGATTGTTTTCAAATATTTGGGCTCATGTTATTGGACCATTCTCAACGAGTCTTATTAACGGTCACAGATTGTTAGTTAATGTATTGAATAGTGATTGACGTAGAAGCCAGCCTAATGGTGCACTCGGTGCTTTTCCAGCACTTCTTATGGCTATTTACAGGCGATTATTAAAAGTTTTCTTTTTATTTTGTTTGTGCCCCCCAAAGATTCTTTTGCACCAGCCGCCATTGTTAAATACCAATTGAATCACTTGTAAATAAATAAATTTGACTAGATAGTAGGAGTGTTTAAACCAACACCAATACCCTGCAAAAGCTAGTGAGACTATAATAGCACATAAAACACTAAATCACTCAAGCTCGAAATCGTATCATTTCATGAAACTTTGTTTTTTCATAATAGTAAACTGAAATAACGTGATCCAAAAATAAATCAGTGACAGACTAATGATTCAGTTAAAACCAACAAAGTGGCATTCCATAAAGGGTGGAGGAGTTACTGTGCACTAGAAGTTTTAGACCAAGCCAGTTTTCACATGGATTAATCAATATAAACATAAATATGGAGAAAACAAGCGTTACTGAATCTTTTTAAAATCTAACATAAATTTCTTTCTTTTTTTATGTGAAAACATGCATTCTTAAAACATTTATTTGTATATTTTATTCCTCACGTAAACCGAGAACAGGCTATGGTGGTACTGTAGCATACACACAGAAATGTCCGCATTGCTAAATTAACTCATTATAGTCCATCTGGGCTTGTATACACACTGGATGTGTCAGTGTAGTATGTGGAGATTTTACAATGTGTTGATGGGTGATAATTATAAACTCATTCATTTTTCATAATGTTAATGCATGTTTAAATAAAAGTAATTAAAAAAAAAAAATCAACAGCAACTTTCCCACAAAAGACTACCCTGTCTGGGCCTCATATCTACAGTAAATGTGCATTTGGGACACAGCTTGCCTCAGCATGTGTGAGACTTGGCAGATCCTCAACCCAGACCAAGACCAAGGGAGGAGGAGAAAAGTGCAGACAGTTATATATCTATAGCACTGCCAGCCTTCACCAACACCTGCTCTTAACCTCACTTTTTTCTCTTACTCATAATAAAAAATACACTTATGTAATGTCTGTTTTGGCTTTTATGTTATGAAATGCCTCTCCTAACAGGATATTTCATAGCTTACATAAGCAGTCCTGCCCATGTTATTTTAGGGCAATAAAGGAACTACATACAGCGAGGAAAAAAGGGACAGGCTTCACAGTGCCTTCACAAAGCCATATCATAATCTAGCAATCAGACTAAATTAGAGACAAGCTTTTCAAACAACATTATGTGACTTAACCCTTAAAAATCAAGTGGCAACACAGCATGTATGCTATTTCTTTGTCTACAGTATGTGACGCATTTCTTAATTTTTTAGCTCAGCCATGTTTGTATAGTTGGTTAAAATTAACTAAAAATTAGTCCATTATATTGCCGATTTTATGCTGAAAAAAAGTATATGTCACTCTATATGGCACAATCCTGAGCCCTATATGTTTATAAAAAAAAAAAGAAAAAAAAAAAAAAAGAAAGAATGGCTAAAATGCTCTGAGCTTTAACTGATTATGGCACTATAATTAGAATTCTTAAGCCGAGAACTAGAGAAGCCTGATGGGAAAAAAAATCAGAATAATACATAAATCAAGAATATTTTTATGTAAATAAAAAACAAAGAACTAACCAAAGTAGGGCTCATTGGGGCATCCCTTCAGCTTCACGCCCTTTGGACTTGTCTCAATCAGGAAGTGGCGAACCAACTCATTTGTGTCACCTAAAACACCCACATAATTAATTGTAAACAAATGAATTTAAATACTACAGTTTGTTTAGTAATTAAGTACTACTGTTTAATAAAATATTAACAGCTACAGATAATAACTATCATATTTCTCTTTTTCCTGCATAGAGTCTATAAAAACCTCTCTGAGATATTTGTGAAACGTTGTTCAACATATTGCGCAACACTGAACCAAACAACATACAAAAGGCTCACAAATTATTTGAAGAATACAATTTTATCTAAACTTATGTTTTTGATAAATACCATAGATGTGCAATTTTTCCAATAAAGATCTATTAATGTTTAGCTCCTCAAATAGTCATGAAACCTCTGTAGAAACATGCCTAGGAAGTGAAGCGCTATCTTGGCTCAAGTCTACAACAATAGCCTTAAGGGTGTCTTCTAATTCTTTCTGAATATCAGGTATGCATGAACCTCAGAGCAGCTGTGCTGAAATAGAAGCGGTGTTGAAAGCCATCTTCAGATTCAATTCTAATCCAACACTGCATTACATTTAAGTGTGTGTGGACAGGAGCTGTTGATCAGACGCTGAGAGCTAAATTACAGGTTAAAGAACAATCAGAGTCTCTTTCTAGAATTGTTTTAGACATATTGATTAAAGGAGAAGCTTCCAAAGTCTCAGAATAATCAGTGTCACAATATCACTTTTATGAAGAGTGTGCTGATAGAAGGTAAGTGAATCGTATGGCCTAAGGGCAGCGTGTCAAATACTTTACATAGCTTGCTATGGTGGTTGCTCTGTTAGATACCTTTTTTAGGTGGCTGCACTGTAGGAGGTGGGGAGGCCACCTTCATGGCCAGACCATAAGCCCCCCTGAAGGAGTGGCTGTCTCGGATGATGAAGGCTCCTGGCTCACGCTCTTTCAGGATATTAATAGCTGGGAAAAGGATCAAGAACAAGAGCGAGTACTGCTTTAATTCCATTTGTCACAACAAACAATTCCAGGCAGACTGTTTACACTGAGAAAAAACAGATCTCCATTCCTCCTTAATCTACTTACAAATGAGATTAGATTTGGAGTCACATATTGCATATACATCTATGTCTAAATGTGACAGACACAATCTATACCTACCACGACTACAGCATTTACAAGTACATATGGATCAGTGTAGGTGCCAGTGTTTCACTGTTATCTCCACCAATTTGTCTCTAGTCCAATAAAAGTCAACATAGGAGGAAAAAAGCCTGCAGTAGTGCACAGGAACTGACCTCATAATGACCTTACAAAACATGGCCACTGAGGACAGCAGAGTTCTTCAAGTTGGGTATATGAATGCTGTAAACTATATATCTATAACAGACGTTTCAACCAATAACCAAAAACACACATGCCAAAACCTTACCTTGCTCTCTGGAGATGTCTGGTTTATACCAAAACTTGGAAGTGTCTTGGACAAACTTTACATTCATCCTGGTCTCCGGGCTTCCGTCTACAAAATTGGAAATGCTAAATATATCAGAATGCAAACTGTTTCACCCTTAAACATATTTACTATCCAGATTTGTATAATAACAATCCATATTTTGAACTGTATTGCACTGTGTTGTCTCAATTTACATAATTTCAATATTTATTAGACTTGCTAGTTTTGACAAGACGTCTCACTTTAGTGATCCAAACATTTTAATTCATGCATGTGTGGATCATGCAGTGGGGTTTTAATAAGCTGGGGAACATGATCTTGAACTATCAGACAACTTAAGATTATATTATGTCTTAATGATAAATATTTTTGCAAGAATCTGCCTATTTAATTGTTACAGCTATAAACAGTTAGATAAGGTTTAGCTACTGTAGATACACAATGTTCTTCCTTAGGCTTTTTTCTTTTTCTTGGGGTCAGCACATCAGATCAAGTTATTGGCAGAGGTTTTTACGCCAGATACCCTTCCTGCCGCGACCCACCCATTCATCTAGGCTTGGTACAGGCACTAAGGGCGCCCTGCATCTCAGTGCCTAGGTACTATATATGTGCCTAGGGTTAAAGGCCTTCCCCAAGGGCCCAACAGTGGCAACCTGGCAGTGGTGGGGCTTGAACTACAGCCACACTGATCATCAACCCAGAGCCTCAACTGCCTGTGCCACCACTACCCTCAGCTAGAACACAAATCCTACTGTACATGCGTCAGCTTTCTTTACTGTTCAATTACTGCAGTGTCTTCAGGTAAACACTGACCATCAACATCTCTCTCTACTAAAATTAGCCAAATTAAAAAAAAAAAAAAAAAACTTACCACACATATTGAGTTTGGAGAAATCTGGAAGTGTATGAAAGAAGTGAGAACTTGGTGTACTCCCTCCACTGGACATGGGTGATGAAACTTTTCCGTTGAGGGTGCCGTAGGAGAGTACACCATTCGGGCGCTCGCCACTCGACATGCGCCTTTTCTCAGGCAGTTGAGGCTGCTGAAAGCCATCAGAGAAGGAAGCAGGAGAGACAGGGAAGGATGGGGTGGAGGGTGGATGGTAGCCTGATGAGCTGCTCTGGCGTGACAGGGCACCATTTCTTTCATCTGGCGTGGTGTACCCACTGTGCATTGGGTGCCTGTCCAGGCTGGGGCTTGTATGAGACACCTGAGTGACAGAGGGGTGGCGTCCCAGGATTGGGCTGCTCTGTCCCGTGTGGGTGAGTGATGTCTGCCTACTTAACACTGGACTAACCTGGCTGGGCTGGATGACAGATTGGGTAAGGGATGGCTGATAGCCAAGCGAGGGGCTTTGAAGACCTTGTGTACTCAGAGTGGGGCTGCTCTGTGTGCCCTGGCTTACAGGCATCTGTCTGATCGTCACTGAACTGCTTGGGGTGGGCTGAATCATGGGCTGGGCAAGAGATGGCTGGTACACAGTTTGGAAACCTTGCCTGTTCAGGACGGGACTGCTCTGCGTGCCCTGGCCAATGGGCATCTGTCTACTCAGCAGTGGGCTACTTTGTGTCGCCTGTGAAACCATGCCATGCCTTGGAAGCACTGGGCTGCCAGCTGCTTCTGGCTGATAGTAAGAAGGATAGGTGATAGGAGTTGGTGTTTGTGAAGTGCTCTGAGAGGGCAAAGAGCGGAAACCAGAGTCTCCCACTCCATCAGATGGTGTGCTAAGGCCCACTCTGCTATCATTCATTACATGCTCTCTGAAACAAGAATAAACACTGCATTAGAAATGTAAGGTCATAGTCCCTCTCACTGCTTGTTGTCCATTACATAACTCTATTTTGAAGCTTTATTTTCTACAGATGGGAACATCTTGATACGACTGTCAAATGGCCCTGACTTACTTTAAAACCTCATATGTATGATATTCTAAATAATAAAACCAGAAAAAAACAACATTGAAGTCTTCTCACCCCTCTGCTCGTTGCACAGGGCTGCTTGAGGACAGTGGGGGGTTAAACGGATGAGAAGCTCCTCTGGCCAAGCTGCTACTCTCAAAAGTAGGAGACACAGGACTGGATGGCTGCCCCCCAGCCACTGCTGCTGAACGAGCAACAGACGCCACATAGCTCCGGGGCTCTGCAAACACACATACAGTAAATAAGATATTGTCAACTTACTGGGCAACTGCCTTTAATATCTTACTTCTGATATGAGTGACAAATGATTTGATCACCAACATGAAACTCTGATGAAGGTTCCAGGAACCTCATTGAAGACATTCAACTAAATAAATACTGTATATACTCTACGTGGAATGCATTTAATATATAACATGGACCTTATGACAAGCATTTGATGAGAAATGACCATGATTTGGATTTAAATAAAAAGCAAAAGAGTTGAAGTAAAAAAAAAAAAAATGTGATTATGGGAATAAATAGGAGACTCTTTATTAGTGCTAAGCTCTTACCTTCCTCTTCCTCACTCTCTGTACCATGACATAAGGATTAAAAGATTTAGAAAGAGGGTGAGCAGATTAAAGAGAAAAAGAGAGCATTATAAGAAGTGAATTATATTCAACTAGGAAAAAGTATGGTAACGACATTTTGCCAACAATTACTAAAGACAGAAAAAAGAAAGCAAAAAAAGACAAAACTGGTTCAAAGGAGGCACTCTAAAGGATGCATTAGCCTTAACTTGATTGGGAACGGAGCTAAAACTAGCAATGCATGAGACTTTTGGGTATGAGGAGGGAAAGGTTCTTAAGACAGGCAGCCAAGTTAAATAGCTCTTCAGACACACTCCTGTTATCATTTAGTCTGTTTATGCCTCAGATACCTACCCTCTCAAACTGAAAAGGAACCCCACACTCTAAAAAAAAATATTTTTGTTGTTTTTTTTTTACTTCTCACAATCTTATGTGGTTATTATTGGCGTACTGTCTGTTTGGATACTGAGGTCAAAAAAGCAACATGCCTTTCTTCTGTCACACATACTGTACACACACAGGCTGCAATTACGTCAACCCAATCACATATGTAATGCAAAGACTTATTCATTTGGAAGTGTTTATGAGCTCGATATTTGAGAAGTTGAGGTCAAGACGCTTGTAAAAGAGAAAGCAGATTCAATTTAATATATTGCAATAGATTTCTTTTCATTAGCAAGCAATGAAGACCTTACGAGCTGGTTATATTCGAACTGATTTCTTGTTTCATGTGTATTTGTTTACCTGAGCCTGTCTGGTTGAGTTGGATCTCAGAAGGGTTGTGTGGCTTCAGACCCAGGAAGGACAGTGGTGTTTTAGCCAAACCTGGAGGAGAACGACCTAAGAGAGAAAAAAGGCACAGCTTGGTCTAGAGCTCAGGACTGGGCAGGTCATCAACAGCATGGATCTGTATGTTCAAGCATGGCACTAGCAAAGAAATATTAGCAACTCATTGGCTATGTTCTGATGTCTGATTCCAAATTCGAACAACATTTCAATGCGTTAAGAAAATGAATTTAAAACAGAATTAAATAATTTAAAAATCTAATACATGCAGATCCAGAGCTGTAAAGATGACATGATACGTGATGAAAAGGTACAGTATTTACATTGAAACATCTGGGGATGGTGCAAATGCCTCATGCTTACTGGCTAGGCCATGCAAGAGTTTCATTCAAAATATGAATGCTGTAGATGAAACACTCTCTGTCAAGTTGTTCTGACAGAACGAGCACATCATGCAAACAATCATTGGTTATCAACAATATTCAACAATACTCAAATGCCGATGAGCTGAGTTTGAGGTGTAGCTTCTTACATTTGTACACAGAACAAGTGATGGTAGCTATAGCTTTTTGTGCAATCCACTGTCGACACTCTACAGTCAATAAACCATCAGTTTCAATTAATTCTGACAGTTTATGGATGCTGACATTTTCTATACAAAGTTTACAGTTATGCAATCTGGATGAAGAACTACATATTTTATTGTATATTACCAAACACTAAAGAAAAATACTGTAGCAGAACCAATTACTGTGTAAAAATAATGGATGTAGAATGGAAAACAGAATGGGCAGCAAAGCAGATGTTGTTATCCACTATAAAACAGCTGCCACAGCTCTTCAGAATCTACAGCAATAGATACAATAAAATGTTGAAAAAAATTGATGTCTTATCGTTCGAAATTCCTTTATATGTCAGTCAAAGACCTGCTTTAATGTTAGTTGGCTTGTAGAGTGTCTCCGATGGACTATCGGAAAAAAAAAGTGAGCTTCATAAACACTAGCAGCGAATAGTGTAGACCAACAAAACAAGACTGTACAGAAAAAAATAATGAATTATAATTAAAAACAGATCACGCATGCAACACAACACTATGGATCACATTGGGTGTGTGGCAGAAAATCAGGGCCGGTCTCTACTTGCATGCCTGTTGAAGCAGTGTGCTGTTAAGTTTGGACATTGGCCATGAGTTCTGGGGGAATTTTAACACAGAACACACTGGGGTTTGGGACAGTTCGTGCACATCCTCCACTTACCAAAGAATCCCATACAATTCTTTGTTTGACAGCCCAAATCGCTCAACATTAGAGGGAAAAGGGAAGGGAGGAAAAAGAGTGGGGTAGCAGAAGACTCAGAGGTCCTCTGGTTTACTGCAGGAGAAGGGGGCCACAGTGATGCTGCTGCTTTCAAAGGCCTTTCAAAGCATGTGAGCTTCTTTTCCACTGACCAGAAAAGACAACCAATGCTGTCTCCTGCTCCCCACAAATGCAAACATGCTTGCTTTAAAAGCCCACACAGACGATACATGTTTTTTGCCAAAAAACAAAATGTGCACCATATATTTCTGACTAATCCAGCATATGGCTGAATAGTCCTATTTTTCTTATACATATAGCAATAAAGCAGTGCTCGCTGTCAAGCTTTATTTTGGCGATCCAAGAAAGCAGTACTCTAGAGAAGGTCCTGGTTTCTGATGAGCGTAAAGCAGAATTGATTTCAAACAGCATGTCTGGTAAGAAGGAATGCAGCACTAGGCCAAATAAAACAGAGCAGGTCAAGAGTGCACGGAAGATGCTAGGGTCTGCTCAAAGAGAAAGAGCTTGCGGAGGGCCTTTTCTGAGGAACCTGAGGCAGAGTGAGTGCAAGGGTAGGATGAAGTAATAGGTGATAAAAAAAAGCGAGCTATTCTGGTTCCTCATTATGGGATCAACCTATAAATATGAGAGCTTGACGACCTTCAGAGCTTACACATGCATCTGAAAATAGCTGATGGCAGCAGTTTATGAAACATGTGAGGTTGTTGGAAACAGGAGAGGACTAGGATATTTTTTCTTAGCCTTTATGAGCTCATGTGATATGTACCGTTTAGCCAGTAATTAACCACACAAAGGAGGTAATGGAAATTAAGCACAAATTCTCACGTCTGCAGCCTTGGGTAACCTGTTAATAATGTTTATATAATAGCCCTGAGACTGGGGTTGGCTTGTAGAAAGTGTGTCAGTATTGATTTATCCTTAATGAATCTAGTGGGAAAAAAATGTAGTGTCCCACAGAGACTCTCACGCAACACTGCTTTAAATAAGAAAGACATACTTATTACATAAACTCCAACACAGAAGGTACAAAATTGTTTGAGTCTAACATGCATTATTCTCAGGTATAATAAACTGTAAAGGCAATCAAAAAAGTAAAATCTGACATATATTTTAAGGTTATCTAAGTATGCTTTTTAAGAGACATAGTCATAATGTAGTACGTTCTCGGTAATTTAGCTGATCATGATATCTCTTTTAGTTAAGTGAAATATCTAGGAAAAGATATCTCTGGATCTCTACGGCACCCTCCTCCTTCAGTTGGGAAACTTACACAGGTTGAAGTAAGGGGTTTGTGGCGAGACAGGGAATGCAGGGGTTTGGGGTAGGACCTCACCGCCCACAAATGCTGGAGGGCTCGCTGGGCCCCCGTCCGTCTCTTCAAAAGCCTCCCTGTAACTGTGCATCTGTCCCTAGAGGAGCATACAACAGGTGAACATGCATATGCAGTATGCAAACCAACACTCCCTTGTACAGTACATCATATTAAGCATAAATGATGGAGGCATAAATTTAAACATCCGATCAAAACGACATCACTGTCGACCACTGAGTCTACCTCCTTAGGCCGTCCCCCTGGGTTTAAAGCAATGGTATTAGCCAGCTCTGGTGAAATGCAGCGAATTGGGGAGCGGACTCGAGTGGGGCTTTCATCACGAGACTGTCCTTCACTGGTAGTCCGTTGTCGTCTTGGTCCAGGGCCTTCATCCGTTGATGCCGCATGTGATTGAACCCCTGGCATACCATGTGATAACCACACAAACACTTAATCACAATTTATTTTAACCATCAGTAATACAAGAACCTTATCTGTCCATTGAAATAAACTAATTAGCAGAATGTGTAAATACGAACCTGACAATGACCTTTAAAGGTTGCTAATCTCAAGAGGTAAATCCATGTAGAACTGAATTATGTTTAAAAAAATGTTCACCATAAACAATATTTTATTTGGATTATCAGTAACAGGATCACATTGGCGTGTTATTTGTTGTATCCGGATAATAGTGTAATACTCAAAGCAGACCATAAGCCCCTGTCACTTTTTTAAGTCACTTTAATGACCAAAAGCCACCGCTGAAAAAGTAGGATTTGAGTATTCTATCTAAGATATAAGCTAAAAAAGGTCTGAGTAGTTCTACTCTATATACTGTAAATATGAGCACGTCAAAAGCTCCATTATCCTTTGTATAATGCGGACATGTGATACTGGACACAAAATGCCCTCGTCACAGGGTACCTTTTGGCTAAAGAACATCCCCACTTCCTCTTTACGTCTATTGAAAAAGCCTGACGTATTTATCTTTGCAAGTACTGGAAAAGTGAAGCATGTAATCAATATTGTGTAGTCTAGGCAATTTATAGTTCAAGTCTTGTGTTTCAGATCAGTTTCATCACTTTACATGGAATTGAACTATAGTCTAACCCAGCTGCTTTCAAAACAAATCACGCTCCTGGTCTCATCTGACTACAACCCGGCCCAGGCTAGGGTGTGCACAAACACACCCTTGTGTGAAAACGAGAGGTTTGGAAACCAGGCAACAGTCCGAGCAAAATATTTACGGCTTCTCTCAGTGATGGAGTGAGTGAGTAGTGTGGTGTGTCAGAAAAAAAAACAAAAAAACAATCCATACAGTTCTTTTAAAAATCTTCGCAATTCCAATGTTGCCATGACATTCATGCTCATGATAGGTTTATGTAAATGTCTGACCACAAATGTTGCAAGGACAACATTTGGAGAGCTCACAGCTCACTGCCAAACCTCTCGTGCCATGAATGCTTCCTGTAAACTAAAAAGAATCAGGGCAGTTTGGTTGTGGGTATAAACCAGTGAGCTCAATTTTCTTAACTCGCTGGTTCTCAGTTCAACTCCTGGGAACCCTCTGGCCTGCAAGTTACTGTAAGAAGGGCTAAGCTACAGTAAATATGTCATGGAATGAACAAACCCTGACATAAACGGGTCTGTATATGGGTAGATCGGGAAAGCACAAAAGCACCTGAGACCAACTCATGTTGTTGTGGTACTGTATATCCCAACTGAATGACACACAGAACTGTCCATCTGCAGGATATCACAGTTTGTGTCTACACATGTTGCTAGAGCAATGTCATAACACAAAGGCTTCAGATTTATTGACCTAGGAGTAGAAGCCATGTTCAGAAAGTATCTGGATCTGGATCTGAACTCCCAGGGGTAGCAAAGGTGCACAGTCAACTTCTCCAGCGTCATTTCACTTTGGGTTATTTTATGAACATGTAATGCAGATGGAGTAAGCACAGCTGTGCATGTCCAACTCTGTACACTGTTTCCTCAGCCACTGCCTATATCTAATGGATTCAAGCTGTTTCGTGGGAGAACCTTAGGGCCTTTGTCTTGCTCATCTTCATTTGATCTATGCAGGAGCTGCGTGATGGGGAAAGTGAGATTTTTCCCCCTCTTTCATTCACTTTTAGAAGTATAAAGAAGCTTGCGGCAGGAATGTGTTATCTGAGGCAAGGTCTGAGTGGGTCATAGCCTATTTTAGGCCATTGTGGAGTCTATACTGGAGTAAATGTGAGTCGAAAGAAGTCCCAGACTGGGAACGGAAGCTGGCATCTGGCTACTGTATGCTGCCTTTGTGGTGACTAAACAGCCTGTGCCCTAGACATTTATTCCCCAATGGCTGATAACAGCTGCACAATAGTTCTGCAACTTAGAAGGCTTTATTATGTTTTGTTCTTTTCCTAAATGCTAAAGCAGACGTGGAGGAGAGGCCTTGAAAGAATCCTGTGTCTTGATACTGCTAATTTGTTCCCTGAGTTTGGCAAACTGTATCTTGTGACACATACTCGCTGGATGCAGACAGAGTGGCCATTGTCTTCGCATTGTCTCACTCTTTTAAAATCTTTATGCAGTTTGTTTGGGGTCACCGGCAAACCGTGAGTCAAAATCTGTGCTTTTACTAAGAGTATTAAGGGTCAGAAAATCCTGACCCTCATGTCTGTTATAATGTCTTAGAGTTAGAAAGTTAATTTGTAAGAAAAAAAAAAACTGTAATAAAGATGATGATAAACAGAATGGAACTGAGAGAAAACAATACAGGGAGAAAAGCTGGAGTAAGACAGAAGAGAAAGGTAAAGATAGTGTTATTGATTAATATGATTGCAGAGGAAAACAGTGAAACGAATGCATGAATAGATATAGACTAAAGATGAAACAGGAGGAGAGGAAGAAAGGGAAAGATAAATCTAGAAACCCAAAGGAGGAGAAGGAGAGAGTAAGATAGGCGTAAAGAGGATAAAGAGAATGAAATAAAGACAGAGATAGATAGATAAAGAGAGAGAGAGAGAGAGCAAGAGAGATAGAAAGAGAGAGCGAGAGAGAGAGAGAGAGAGAGAGAGAAA
>JAOVVB010000049.1:21842819-21890467 GCA_028570985.1 Heterobranchus longifilis
CTGGTAGTCGAAAAAGCATTTCACTGCATATCGTACTGTGTATGACTGTGTACGTGACAAATAAAATTTGAATTTGATATTTGAATTTGAAGATACAAAGGTTTACTTGCACAAATCAGAATGAATATAAAAAATACATAAAATACATTTATTATTTAACTGCAAGGTTTCACATGCCTAAACCCAGTTGCCAGAAATTGGGCAATTTGGTGCAGGAGGGGAAAAACAAAGCAAGATAACTAATAAACCAGCACTAGTGCAATAATTAGATGTGCAATACACTAACCTAGTGCAATAATTGCATGTTTAATACATTGAACCAGTGCAATAATCACGTGTGATAAAACCAGTGCAGTAATTATACATAAAATCAGGGATATGCATATGTGTGTGTGTGTGTGTGTATGCAAGAGGCAGGGGTAGCTCAGTGGTTAAGGTACTGCACTACTGACTGGAAGGTACCAGGTTCAAACCCTAGCACAACCACCACCAAGTTGCTGCTGTTGTTGCGCCCTTGAGTAAGACTGCCGAATGCCATAAAAGTGTGTATTTTCCCTCTTTATTTATATCCCTCTGTATTCTTTATTGCTTACGATATTTTTTCAATACTTACTATATTGTTGCACCAGAATTTCTGAGTACTGTGTATGATGACAATGAAATAATTCTATTCTATTCTATTCTTTTATTGTGATCCTCATGTTACTGGCCAAGTTTTTCTCAAGTGCTCCTGTAAAGGGACCTGAGAAAACCACTAAAGTGTCTCCACCGATACTTGTGGTGTCATGTAACACCGTAAAACCGTAAACCTGAGTAGGACAGTGCTGGGACACAGACAGGCACAAACAAAAAGAGGTTGTTTTTTTTAAGATGGTTAAATGCAATATCATCTGATGTATTCACACGTCCATTTGATTCACTTTACTGTGTGCTGAAAAAAAGTAAAGAGCTTCCTGAAAGTCCTGACAAGACTCCAACCTCTGCAACTGCACACTAAGCATTTGAGGGAAAACAACAAAACTTGCATCCCAGAAGTGTATTGGCTCTTATCTCAGCTCCGAGTGCCATAATAACAGTTCTTAAGTACAGCACATTAAATATGCATTAAAGATGTTTTGGACCAGCAAGACGTAAAAGTGTTCGACGACTGCAGGATGAGAGAAAAAAATGGTCCACTGAGACACGGTAAGGTCAGATATTCATCTAGTAGGAAGTGCTGAATGTGGCTGCATCAGCAAAGCTAAGAAGACTCTTTGTGTTTATGCAACAGGATTGAAAAAACAAGGAAGATAGAGATGACTAATTCCACCCTCTCCTGCATTCCCAGCATTCACCTTCTCAAAGGTCAAATACTGAAACACTTTTTGAGTTTCTCTCTGTACTGTCAAATGCATGCAACTTACTGACTTGAGAATTTCTAAACCAACAGCAGTCTCTCAAAATGTCCTAGACTTAATGTTACAGTAATACAACTTTCAGTTAAATATTCTAGTGAATCAAGCCAAAACCAAACTATCTTTGCATGCAGCGCTCCATGTGAGTCAAGTTTAAAGCCAAACATTTTATTAGTAATGACGTAGCATGTCAGGAAAAGTAATCAAGCTCGACTCTGAGCACTTAAAAAAAGACAAGATATGCAGGAAGCCGCTCTTTTCGGGTATAGTGGCCAGCTGTGGTACTGTAAAGACCAAACATGGTCATTCCTCTCAAAACATAAAACACGCACGCACACACATCATGTGAAGAATCACATCACTGAATGTCATGATGGTTCTCTCCAAATCTGGTTGATTTTAATACTATACTGTAAAAGTGGCTTAAGCTGGGCTGCCCCATTGCAACAGTATCTCCCGTGTGAAAGTACTACAGACCTATTCTCGGTGTGTCTAAGATTGAACAACATTTCCCATCTGCCAAAGCCATCTCCATTTAGTCTGGTCATGCAAAATGAGGAAAAACGATGCTACAATGGATATTAGATTCAATGTCACTGTCAGCGCTTGTAACTCTACCCAAATGAAAACGTATTTTAGTGTAACAGCATGGTGTCGTTCATGTGCGTTTTTCAATCTTCATAGGATCGTAATGAGACAAAGCTAGCACTAATTAGGGGATCAGGTTTCTAATGGCTTTCTCACATAGTCTTAATGAACACAAATGAAAGATGAAAAATGCTCATTTTTATTTTTTAGATTTATTAAATAATAAAAACGTGGATATTTTGTTCATGTCATGAAATGTTTATTATGCAAAATTATATTCTAGCTATATGTATCCTTTCAAACAGTAGTTAAATGGATAAATTATTTATTAAGTAGGAATGATCAAAAGTTTTAAATTTTGCTGTTTTATCCCAAAGTTATACTACCCACCGACACTATCTACACCACTTTTCATGTTTAGGGTTGGTGGGAGCTTGGGGCTTATCCCAGGAAACTCAGGCCGTTTTGTCAAGGCCGTTTGGAGGACCAGTCGTCTGACGTACTGGATGGTACCTACACAGGCCCCCCTTTTCCCTTCTTATACTGGAGTATACACACCAATCAGCCATAAAATTAAAACACAAAATATTCTGCCCAGTATTGTGTACAGTAGGTTCTCCCTTCGGGGCATGACTTCAAAAGACCTCTGTTGGTGTGTTGTGGTGTCTGACACCGGGACATTATCAGCATGTCCTTTACTGTAGGTGCTGTGGGCTGCTCGGTGATGCCTCCATTGATCGATTTGTTTGTCCGATGCATTCCATGGATGCTAGGTTGTACTGAGATCTGGGGTATTTGGAGGTCGGATCGACAACCTTACAGTAAATGCTTTGCATGTTAAGCCTTGTGTGTGGCTTGCTGTGATGTGCTGGGTGTTCTGATACTATACTTTCATGTCCAGCATTGACTTTTTTCAGCTATATTGGCTTTTCTTATGTCAGTTATTTCAGTACAACTGACAGTATCTGCTGACTACAGTGTGCAGTCAGACGACACATATAAAATGAGTGATAAAAGCCATTTTTAGTGCAAACTAGATGATCTGACTCATGGAATTATAACCAAAAATGCACAAGAACTCAAGAAACCATGATTTAAATCCCAGGTGGGCCAACTGGAACACTGGCATCATCATCCTGGAGACCTTTAAAAAAATCCTCCTACCCTTATTAAATCCAGGCCAGCTGAGTGGCTGTGTAATTATTAAATGCAGAATAAAAAAAATGTTTTAAACTGAAAGTCTATCTTGATGAAATAACCACATTTAAATGAAGCCAAAAGACTGTACTGTATGTTCCACAGACATTTTTCAGTACAACTGAGATGGCTTTCTATCCCGAATGATTAGATCCTTATTTGCTTGTGAACCCAAATTCCATAAAACTTGGGCCCAATAATGTTCCAGTATTACAGCTACCTGAGAGGATAGCAAGTAAAGAATTGCAGAAAAAAAAAGAAAAGAAAAAGCTTTAAAAGAAAAAGCTAGGGGCAACTCTGTAAATCTCTCAGACAATACCACAATTAGTTACTGGATGACTGTTAAATCACCAGTGTTGAGTTTAGATTTTGGGTTTTGTCCAAAAACAACCTCAAAAACCAATAAATACTAAAAGCGTAGGACGATTTCTGGCACTGTGGATGCATTTCAGTTCAATTCAGTATGGTAAAGGTACAACTTACAAATGTTCCTGGGGAATATGTTTAAGAAATGCACTATATGAGTGATATCACTAGCGTTAGCAATATGTCAGAGCAGTGATTGGTTAACAGATTCTCTATAGGCTCTGTGGAGCTCATGAAAACGAATGGGTGGAGACACTGTCTCATAAATATCCACACCACAGCCATCTGTTACAGGTCAGAGAAAGCTATTTAGGGAGACTATCTGAACCATGCAGAGGTATGCGTAGAGGCCTGGAAAACATAAAGGAAACAAGACAGTTGTGTATTATAAAGTCAAAAAAGGTGAACGAGATCCTTTCCTTCTGTTGTCCTCCACCCAGACTTACAGTTCCCATCAGACTTCTTAAAGTTTGGAGAGGAACATAATGACGGCAGCTGGAGAAATGGTGTAAGTCCAGAAGTGAATGTCAACAAAGCATGGGTCTTCCTATGTTTCCCCCTAGCCGAACAGGTCAAAACGGCTTTATTTCCACAAAACGCACTAGCTTTTTTTTTTTTTTCTCAAGGTTGCCCCCTGCTCAGAAACGCTAACCAAGCCAATAAAGCACCCCTCCATAAAGCAAGAACACCGAATAAATAAGTCGCTTGATCTGTTATATAGTAACAAGCTTGGATGGAACATGTTTCACTGTTACACAACTCTCACTGGCTCAAAGCAATGTAATCTTTAAAGACCTAACTGATGAAGGCAGATTACTCTATGCAACAAAACAGGCTAAAACATTTATCATCTGTGTAGTGGCTCAACCCACTATTTCTTCAGCAAAAATCCAAGTTGGTGGCAGCTCCAAATGCTGATGTCAACATGATTTTACGAAGCAAATCACGTACAGTACGCTAGACTAGAGCAGCTACACCAGCATGTACTGTCATAAGCGAAAAAGACAGAGCAATTTAGCAAGGCCAAGCTCAAAGTAAAGCTGAGCTGCAGTACGCAAGCAAATGTGCCCAGCTGATACAGGCTCTCCCTGCTCCTTGTCAGTACTCCAGTTAGACTCCACATGTGTGCAAACTGAACAAATTGGTGACAATTCCCACTCTCGTGTCTGCAAAACGGCCATAAAAGTCAGACAGACCACACACACACTGTATCACATGCATCAACAAACGTCTTTCGGGGAGTCGCGTCCATTGAAGGAAAATGAGCAACGTGCACCTTTGGTGTCATGTGTTAACAGGTGGAAACTGTAAAATATTCGGCACCGTGCTGGCAGGCTTGTCTCTCCATCACAACACTTGTTAAATGTCATGAGTCTGTTGAGCATGTTCTCAACAATACAGTCTGTCAAAAGAGTTAATGCATATTCGACAGCCTTTGCTTCTCCATATACTGTATATAATTAGATCCAATTTTGCTATGGATATATTTATGCTGTATATATAGGATCTGCACTTATGTGCAGAGCTAACCACACAAACACAGCGTAATGGTTTTCTGCAGCATTTCAGCATGCAACACTGAAACTGTGGAGCTCAAATAGCCGATCCGAGACTTGAAAAATGGTAGGAACTGTGTTTAAAAACGTGTTAACCACATTCAAGCTAACTCTGTCAAAATCAGTCTGGCCTGTGATGGCTTGAAAAATATTTACTGCAGTGTGGCTTTTCTGCTGTGGTAAAATAGCTGTTAGGACAGAAATTAGGCAATTATTATACAATAACACAGCCGAAACTGTACACTAAAAACTGGGATGAATGCAAAGATAAACCATCAGACTACATACCTTCTAACTCCATGTTTTTTTCTGATTTTAATTTTGTTCTACACTGTAAAACAACGCTGAAGAAGTCCACAATATGCAATAATCTCATTTGAACAGTTGATATTAAAATGTGTCAGCTACTTATGATCTGTAAAGCCTTCATCATCCCTCTAATCTGAAGTGCTGGTTGTTAATCGGTGGTTTTTGAGGCTGGTGACTCTAAATGAACTTCTCCTCTACAGCAGAGGTAAGTTTTGGTCGTGCTTTCCTGGGATGGTTTTCATGAGAGCCAGTTTTATCATGGTTCTTGAAGGGTTTTGCAAATGCACTTGACAATAATGTTCTTGCAAGAACTATTCAAGAATGGCTGACCATCGTGTCTTTAAATAACAAGTGACTGTTGTTATTGTTGTTACTTAATTACCTAATGCCATATGTGTTATTTCATCGCTTCAAAATCTCATGTATTGTTCTAGAATGTAGAAAATAAATCCAAACTCGTGTCCAAACTCTTGACTGGTACTGTGTATACAACAGCTAAACTCAGATTACCTCTAATGTATGATGGCCTGGCTTTTTACATGTTAAAATTGTGCCATTTTTTATGATAAAATTTAGATAAAACTGAATAAAAAAAAAAAATGCAATTCCAGAAAAAAATGCCAACAGACTGATAATCTAAAAAGCTACCCAAGTTTCGAGATTTCATTTTATTATTTAAACTATTAGACTAGTCATATTTGGTAAAAACCCCAAACTGCAAATCATCAGAAAACAAAATTCACTTTGTAAATCAACACCAAGAACTCTGATCTAATCATCAGGCTGGAATTTTAGAGCAGCTTTTTTATTTTTTTAAACAAAAAACAGAGCAATGTGTGATACCATCCATGAAAGCAGCATATAAAAAAAAAATAAAAAACAGTTCCGATTGATTGATTGTTAAAATTACCATAAAGTTCAAGCCTACCTGTGTACAGACAGCATTCAATGGCTTATTATCCTTCAAAACAGGCCTTATGATCTGAAATCCTAAAATCCTAAGACCATAAAATGTGTTTGCAGGGAACACAAGCTACTGCGTCATTCCTTCTCTAGTGAGAGACAACAAAAAGGTCTTTGGTATCTCGAGAGGCTGGAGGAGTTGTCTGTAGCTCACTCACTGCCTCTCTGACAGAGCCTGTCCGGTCTCATCTCCCCACCTCCACACTTTTCACACCCAACCATTCGGAAAATGTCGTGACCATGGACTCTGGACAAATATGAGACAAGCCACGGTAAACAAGACCCTAATGGTCCCTCCTGTGAGCAAGGCCGTGAGATCTGGGGCACTTCATTGAATCCCTGGGAGAACCGCTTTTGCAGTCACGTCCTTCTCTTTCCCCTCAGGCCAATTCAAGTCCCTGGTTTATTGCAGAGTTTAAGTGTTTTATCTTCTTTTTAAAAAAAAATTTAAACAATCCATCCGGGCGAAATTTGGCTTCTTATAAATAATGAAATTCAGCTGAGGGTCACTGGGTTAAAAATTTGTCTCAAAAAGTCCACTGCACATGTACACACTATCTGACAGTGAAGTGTGTGTGCTGTCAAACCCTAGCCTCTGAGGTTATCACAGTCACATGATAGGCAGCATATAACCTGCATGTAACATGTCAGTAAAGATAAAACCTTTGACCTATGTTATCCTACTCATTTGTAGAGCAATCGACTATAATTATGGCTCACTGGCCTGGATAATAGGTTCCAACAGCCATAATATTTACTTTACATATGCACACTTTATATACTCTTCAGACAGTAATTATTTTTTCATAATTTTTGAAACAGTCAGCAGATATTGGACATGGCCTTGAATCTAAATTTATATGGCATTACAGAAAATAACCATGGATATTAATGAATAAAAAAATATTCATTAACAAACCTCTGTAGAATAAAGGAGTGCTGTTCTGAGAAAATGATAAACGACAGATTGGGGTGATGGCAACCGATGCAAAGAAGTGTCACTGATACCACCAGAGAGTCTGTTAAAATAAAAAAAGGCTTGGCACACATAATTAATGCCAAGGTGTAAAAGAAAAGCGCAATTAACATTTATTTTAAACTTGACCTGTCGCTTTTAATTCTTGGCCAAGTTATTTACTCTATATATATTTATATACATTATACACAATCACAAAATGCGTATATTTCCTGCTAAATTAGTCCACCTAACTGAAATAAAAACCAGGCGTGCCATTTTCAACATTTTAAGCAACAATATCATCCCTGCCGCCCATGTTCACATTCTCAGTAATATAGTTAAAATGTATAATGTAAACTCATTTCTATCTTGTCATACATTGTTCCAAGATAAGACCACCAACGTGGAAATTTTTGTATGAACAATATAAAAAAACTAATTACTCACATAATGCTTGATAATATTTACATACTGTATAATCTCTTCCTCAGTCTATATGTTACTGCATTTTCAACATGGCGTGACGAACTTAAATACAATAGAGTGACGTTCGACCTCTTATCTCACTCTGGATTCTGTCCTTTGGCTCTCACGGCTCAATGGGGCCGTTTGTCCCAGTTTGGTGTTTTTGTGCAGCAGTAATCTGAATTCCCGCTCTGTCTGTCTGTCCTACATGACTACAGCGTGTGCGTTGTAGAATGTTCTCTCGTATTCTTCTCCAGCTGGCTCGATGCCTCAGGCTAGCTGGAGGCGTGGCTTGTTAAAAACTCGAGTACTTGGCCTCTTGACCAACGGTTCCAGCCAACCACAGAGACAGACTGGTTTACAGCAGCGTTTCGAAGGCTACAGCCAAAAGATCAGCGTCCCCTTATTTCTGGCTGGCCTATTTAAAGCGAGGACTGTTTAGCAGGATTGAATGTTTTATGGCTAGACATCTCAAATGACTTAGAGTGGGAAATGAGGTAAAAGAATGTGTGGTCTGAAAGGACCGAAGCCTTGAAAATTTTGGACATACTGAAGAAGCAATAAATACAGATATATTTAACTCGTCATGTTTCTTTTTTCTCAGTATATTGGACTACAATACGATTAAAATAGAATTTGTTTTTAAAAAGCATGATGCATGGGTATTTTCTTAGAATTTAAAATAGAAATGAAACTTTGCATGAGCTATAGCTGTTATACATAATCTTGGTCGGATACTAACCATCTCTAGACTGCTGGAGTTACAGAGGTGCCATCAGTGGCTAAAGACTGGAATGTGCTATATGTGGCCTGACCCACAAGGTGGGTTGGGGGAAGGAGCCAGGATTTAGGGGCTAGCCATGACGTGGTGACGAGGTGTCCTCACATCATCTTCACAGTTATATCCAAATGAAAACCAGGAGCAAGGCTATGATTCGGTCTGTTTTGCAATGCATGCTTTTATATACTACAGTATATACTGTACAATATGACCTTGACAATGTTATACCAGGACCAGATTCTGAAAAATATAGTACAGTTTGATATATTACCAACAAGATTACTGACATAATTTGGATTCACATTATGTCATTTCAGAAGTAAGATTATTACTAGTCATGCTTTATACCACAGGATGCTTAAATTCTCATAGGGTATTGATTTATGATTATATTAGTATAACTATGAGTGGTGGCTCAAGCAGCTAAGGCTCCAGGTTGTTGAAGCCCTGCTGTTGATGGATTGCCAAACCCCATACTACCCGGTCACTGCATGTAGGGCCGATCCCAAGCCCGGTTGGAAAAAAGGGTGGGTTGCGGCATTAAACCTGTCTCAAAATTGTGTGCGGGTCGGATGGCCTGCTGTGATGACCCCTTTGACGGCAAGAAAAGTATAACTATGGGGCAGTGGTAGCTGAGGTGGGTTACGATTCTGGGTTAGTGATTAGAAGGTCAGCGTTTCAAGCCCCAGCTCCAGCAACCTGTCACTTTTGGGCCCTAAACAAGACATTTAACCCTGTCTGCTTCAGGGGTGTTGTATCATGGCCAACCCTGCAATTTGACCCTAGCTTCCTACCACACTGGGAGATGCAAAGAAAAGAGTTTCATTGTGCTGTAATGTATAATGTATACATGACAAATAAAAAAGCATATTTATATTTATGGATTTATTATGATTTACTTAGTTTTACATTATATTTCTGTAGTTATAATCACTTATAATCACTTATAATCCCAGGAGACTTGGGGCATGAGGCAGGGTACACTCTGGACATGGTGCCAATCCATACCCACATACACACACTCATTTACACACTATGGGAAATCTGGAAATGCCAATTAGCCTAGTCTGCAGGGCTTTGGACTGTGGGAGGAAACCGAAGTACCCGGAGAAAAACCACCAAGCACGAGGAGAACATGCAAAAACTCCATGCATACAGAAACAGGAATCGAACCCGGACCCTGGAGATGCAAGAGATAGTGCTAACCACTACACCACCATGCTGCCTCTGTAGTTACAGTATAATATAATTATAATTCTGCATTTCAAAGTAAAACACATTAAAACCCAAATATGTAGTATTAATGATGTTGTATTATTTTAATACAGTAGGTGTAGATTCTGTAAGTACAGCATGAACACAATGAACCCTTAGCTGAAATATGAACAAAGAATGGGTTAGCCTAAGCAAAAACATTCATCAAAGTATGTATAAGGTAAAAATTTTTTTTACCCATTTCTTCATGCTTTACTATCATTACAGACAAGCATGTAGTTGTGTGCTGTGAGTTTTGCTTATTTCTATGCCATCCCTTGTAATGGTGTCTTTAGACAAGCATCATAGCAGAAGTGACACTTTATTTTAATAAAAAAAATGATGACATTGCCAGAACGTTTTGGCCATAATGGTGCTAAACCACTGAAGACTTTATTGTGTAAACCTGGCTTTAATCAAGCAATCCAACCAGTCCCAATATGGAATTTATTGTGTTACTTTTTCTAAAATCGGGTCTTACTGTAAACACTCAGCCAGTTTAAATTCTTGAATGCCTGGCACAGTTACAGATGTACCGCAAAATCCTAAAATGTCCCTGACTCTCTGTGCATTGTCATCGAACATCTCCCTAAAATCAAAACAGATCCTCCAATTTAACAAAGCCGTACAAGGACAGTAACTCCCATGTGCAAGGATAATGTGAAATCATGGTAAAATCAGAACTTTGTTTACTCAAACAATGAGAAAAGCAAGTAAATCTGTATTTCATTGCATTTACATGTTTAATCTGTGCATGATGAGACTCAAGGCTGAAAACAACTTGTGGATGAATTTTCTTGAGGAATGTGAGGAAAAGCAGTGCTAACTCTATTAGAGCTGATTGAATCAGGCTCTCTGTCTCTCACTCACTGACAGCGTATGGGACAGCTTATTTAACCTGCTCACGCAACCAGAGCAATCATGGAATGAAGTTTCTGGCCAAAGTTCTGGCCAGTAAGTGCATGGAAATGGATTAGTATGGTTTTGATGCTGGCGAAGTAAACAGCCAACAGCCAATGAAATTAGTCACCCATTTTAGAACACAGAAAATGTTGAAACCTATTTGATGACTATATAAGGACATCCTAAATCCCAAAATAGTAACCTGCCCTAGTTAAGACAAGCGATGCGTATTTCTATTTATTTATTTATTTATTGATCTATTTATTTATTATGGAAAACCTACCTTCCATCGAGTCTTCATAGCGCTGATTAAAGTTTTCATAGGAGTCCCAGCGGATGAGAGGATCCTGGGTATTGTAGTCGACAGAGACACTGGGTCCGTTCTCCAGGTGGCCCATTCCTTAAGAAGAGAAAGCAGCTTTTTAGCTCAGGGAATAAAATATAACTCAGATTCCACATTTCCTATTGGTTGAATTTCAGTATAAATATTGTTCTATTTGAAGCCTTACCTTGGATTTTCTCTGGCCCAAACGAAAAGACGAACTCTACTTTTCCATATTCAGGAAATCTATCATCTGAAAGAGGAAATCGGTAGAATTTTACAACACTGCGGTGACCTAGAACTGTTTAACCTTGTTTTTGGAACTGCCATTAAAGTTACAGTTTGCAAGGATGAACTGTAATAAAAATACAGACAAGCCTTTTTTATCCACTACCTCACTCTGTCCATGAAAACTATGTATGCTTTGTGGTTTGCATTTAAAAGAAAAGACAGTAGAGCAGTGCAGCTCTGTTCCTGCTGACTCTGGGATTAACATCAGCGCCAAAAAAATGTCAATGAAAAAATAAAGAAACAACTAAGTGTTCTAGGGTATCTCTATAATGGTTCTTTAATGTCTGATATGACAGCACTTTCCTGTATTAATAATCAGTCATAAATGCATGCATGTTCCATGTGTAATACCGGTCCAGGGTACCTGATCCTCAAACTCCTAATAACGGGTGACTTTATGTGGACGTAAAGTAAGTTGTAACTTCAATGGACATTGTCCTGATGTAGCATATTGTGTTTGCTAGCATTTAGGAAATGTGCATGCTTTTCTCTCCATGCATTGCATGTAAAGGTCATCATTTAGGTCTGATTACAGACCTAAAGATTCAGTGTATATATATATATGTGTTTTTTGCTGACTGTAACAAAGCACTGACACTGAAAGCTCCTTCTAAAATCGCAGGTGTAAGTTGTTATTGTATAATGAGTACACTAGTATAGTCTGTGGAGCTGGAATAACTGCAAAGTCTTGTAGTGAATTAATCAACACCTTTTGATCGAGCGTCAAGAATTAAACTCAATTCAATCCAATGCTGTGGTATAAATGGAGTTATAATTAATTTCACAAGGGGGGGACTTATGATGAAATTTCCTGTGAATGAAGGCTTAAAATGAGATGAGATTTACAGAAAATGTCAAGCACAGTACGGTAATGCAACTCTTGTGCCACAGTAACACATTTGAACGGCGCAAACATTTTAAAGAAAGTCGTACATTCACGGCCGAGGTGGCTCAGGGCCCACTGTGGACGGTCCTGAGAACATTCAGCAAGTGGAACAATTCAACAGATAACCTGTTGCCAACTTGAAGATAAAAAAAAAATGACAGTAAGAACTGTACCCACATCCCTTCACAAACACCACTTGCACATTACAGGAACTCGCCTGGAGTTAATGCCACATCCCCCATATAGTCCTAAAGGAGTTCCTTGGAGGCCAGCATTTGTGACGTGAAGCCTGCAGTCCGATCATGGCTCCAGCATACTGAGAAAACTTTCTACATTGGAGGCGCTGCCCCTTTAAAGTTAGGCAGGGAAGAATGCTACTTGAACATGTAATTATTTAACATAATAATAATTTATTTTAATAATGAAATAAAGTCATTTAGTCACGATATTCCGCTGTATTTCTTAATAAGATTTATTTACAATAAAAAAAAATAAATCTAAACTGTATTACGTTCATTCATGTTCGTGTATGCGGGGCGATGGACAAATGAGGCACGTATATTTTTGAAAAGCATGTGATTTGAGGTTCAGCTTTAATTGGATTCTTTCAAATCATTCTTGGGATGCAGCACTGTGCGCCCCGAACCCTCCCACTTTTGTTCTTAGCGAATCAATATTGTTTTTAAATATTTGGGCTCATGTGATTGGACCATTCTCAACGAGTCTTATTAACGGTCAGCAGATTGTTAGTTAATGTATTGAATAGGGATTGACGTGGAAGCCAGATAAATATGAGAGAAAATTCTGTAATTTCTTTGCTAAAATAACCCTTCGCAAGGCGATCGGACGAAGAAAGAAAAAAAGTTATAGAGCTTAAGCAGCAGTAAAGTGATCGCTGCCGAGCTTACACTTTGTGCTTTTCCAGCCCTTCTTATGGCAAGCAAAGCTGGCTGACTGGATGCCTTTATTTTATACTAGTAGTAATGATGCTTAATCACTACTTACAGGCGATTATTAAAAGTTTAATTTTAATTTTGTTTGCGCCAGCCGCCACTGGTTTGACTTAAATACAGGATTTACAGGAAGTGTACAAACTGCACTTTTAGTAAGTATTTAAAACATAACAGGAAAAAAAAATACAATTATTTTACCTTTAAAAGTTTCGTCCAGCTCATCCTTGCCAAAGACAAGGCCTAGGTCATGAACAGCACAGGTATGAAACTGCACTCTGAAAATCACGTCTCTGGACGGGCTGCGGAAGCGCTTGTGATAACACTTGAGCTACATGGGGAAACAGATAACAGTAATGTAAACCATTACATCATACACACATCCTTTGGGGAACACAAACATTCTAAAACACTGAAAAATTACAGGCTTGGAAATGTACAGTTGCCAGCATTTTATAGTGGTTCTCTGTCTTTCTCATACATCATACACATATCTATAAATATGCGGTCCTTCGGAACTATTATGCCTTATTATACAGTCCATTTCCATTCACTTAGGACACTTGAAAAGCTAAAAGCAGTGCAGGAAAGGCAGTTTGTGGCCTGGCATGCGCTGCTCTACACATTTCATAGGGCCCTAACATTCGCAGGTATTATTAAGCATATCCAGCTCTATGATTTACTGAAACAATATGCACAAGTGAAGCTGTGGCCAGAACGGCAGCTGTCTCCACCATTATGGTGCATCAAACTCCCAGACATATGCCAGTGCTTACAAGCAAGCACTATTAACCTTCTTAGATCAGATAACGGTTCTGGATGACCAAAGCTCTGTCAGTATTCCCAAGCATAAAGAATTCCTGATATCCATGTCCATATCTGATTTTGTATACAAAAATGCCTATCCAAACCTCAAACGAGGAAATTGAAATGTCCTCATAGACCACTGAAGTAACTGTATCCTGTTGCCTAGGATATCTGCAATTAAACTGTTTTGCTTGGGGCTGACAGACATTCAAGTACCCCCCCCTCCCATTTCCCCCCTTTCCCAGACTTTATACACAGCACAAAGTGGAGGGAGGTAGCAAAGGAAGTCAAACATCATGTGGCTTTGAGTCATTGCATTCAGCCATTCCAAGCTACAGTATCACACAGGTTGTGTTTTCTCTGGTGATTTCATTGCATAGAATTCAAAAAGATATGTGTAGTGGCTTCAGGAAAACCTTGAAACTGACATTCTTTACTGTACTGTATATGGATTTGAAAACAACAGGGTTTTTCTAAAATGTTGCTTGCAGCTAGAAAATGTTTGTTTGGTTTTTTTTAAAAAGCTTGATTGCTTTTTGTGATACTGTGACAATTGACATTACACCATTTGGCAGACACCCTTATCCAGAGCGACTTACATTTTTATCTCTTTGAGCAGTTGAGGGTTAAGGGCCTTACTCAAGGGCCCAACAGGGCCAACTTGGTGGTTGTGGGATTAGAACCTGGGACCTTTCGAACCATAGACCAATGCCAATGTATTATAATCTTGTACAAAAGACCATACAGTACATAGGGCATAAGCTCATACAAATGCTCTGTGACCAAATATAGCTGTACTGGTGCTACTTTCCTAAAGAAGAAACACCTGGAGTATTTCAAAATATTGTCACTTAAAATGTACAGGAATTATATACAGTAACTCCCACTTTTGTACTGTAATGGGAAAAGTGCAACAGGAATAAGTATGTGTTCGTGGAAATGATGTTGTTGTCTCATGTGGTTTTGACAACATTTTTTTGAGGTATAATAAACTTAACAAGACTTATTCCACCCACATTTATGACAAGACCAAGAGCAAGTGACTAAGTGTGGTGTCACAAGACTGATCTTGGGTACCACAACAGGACAAGGCAGCTCCCAAAAATAAAAATGAAAACACCTTACAGGGTTCAACCATGTGGATCAGAGTGTTTTTCCCCCACTTGGCTAAATTTGTGGGAAAGGAAAACAAGGTGCGATTGTAACAAGTAATGGAAAGGCAATAAGGGCAGAAAAGAAATTAGATAAAACTCCATAGCCTTTAAACCTCAGAGCATTTTAGCCATGATTTGTTTTGTTGTTTTTTAATGAATGTATACTGTTAGGCTCAGGGCTGTGTAGTATAGAGTGTAATTTCCTTTTTTCAGCACAAAATAAGCAATATGATGAACTGAATTTTAGGTCATTTTAACCCACTATACAAACATGACTGAGCAAAAAAAAAAAAAAAAAATGTGTCTCACAGGAAAAGAAATAGCACAGTTATACAAGATCATGTGTTTTTATTGTTGTTTTCAGATTGTTTCTATGATAATAAAAATTATTATTATTATTATTATTATTATTATTATGCTCATTTTAAGAGTTGTGTGAGGTCATTCCCATGTTCCAGTAGTGGTCAAATTTACCCTTTATAAAATTAATGTTTTTTTTTTTTTTTTTTAGACTTTTGTTCTACCTGACACCCAATACACAGTTTGATATCTGAGGCCTCCGGATAAAAACACACCTGCAAGGATTTGTAGGAAAAAGCTATAATTTAAATAGTAAAGTGTTCTAGTGCTTAAAAAGTGTCCAGTAAGTTACTCTATTTTTATGTACATTGATTAACAACATACTTTAATGCTTATTCCAGTTTATTATTTTCCTGGCAATCATTCAACTTAGAGTTCTTTTTAAGTCACTTTTTTTTCATTTCCCCCCCTTTCTTTTGGCTGAGGACAGTTAAAGATGAGCTCATCATTAAGATGCTGCTCTTAAAGCAAAAACTTAGTGTTAATTAAATGAATTACTTAGACAACAAATTATACAGCTTCTCAAAAAGGTTGAGGTTAAACTAAATCTGCGCAAAAATTCTGCAGACCGTAACACTTTGCCATAACTGTTCCGTATACTGTCATCTCGTTGTAGATTTTCCTCGTTAATTTCATCTCTGGCTTTTACTCCGGGAATCGAAAAACTGCATTTTGATTTCACTGAAGCTTTTTATCGTGACAGTGTTAACTGATAAAAATTCCTATACAAATGAATTAAAATGATACAAATTTATAGAGGTTAAAAAAAGAAAAAAATATCTCTAAAAGAAACCTAATGCTAAAAGTAATTTTCCTTCACCTTTCATGGCTACATTTCAGATATGACTTATTTTAAAAATATGAGCAATACAAGGACATTAAAACTGAATAGAGCAAAGTTAACTATAATTAAAACCAAATGAAGTAATACAAATCCTAAAAAAAAAGTCTACAAAGGGAGCAACGTTTGCTGATAATATAAACTCCATGCACAAAGACTTACCAAAATGTCTCCCTTCAACAGCAAACCAGGTTCAATAGTTATGCAGATGCTCGTTTGACTGTCTCCTTGCACATTACTGTGAATTACAGATAAACAAACATAGCAAATTTAACAAAATACACATAATTATAATTAGGAAAAATACAACTCCAAATCAGAAAAAGTAGGGACAGTATAAAAAAAAGAAAGTAGTGATTTCTAAATTTACTTTGACTTGTATTTCATTGCAGACAATATGAACACAAAATATGTCATGTTTGTCTGGTCAACTTCATTTCATTTGTAAATATACAGTACATCCTTTTCTGTCATTCAGACCTGCAACACATTCCAAAAAAGGCTGGGACAGAAGCAATTTAGGGCTAGTAATCAGGTAAATTGGTTAAATAATGATGTGATTTCAAACAGGTGATGTCAACAGGTGATTGTAATTATGATTTGGTACAAAAGCAGCATCCAAGCAAGGTCTAGTCCTTTAGGAGCAAAGATGGGCAGAGGATCGGCAGTTTGCCAACAAATACACCGTTGACTTCTCTGGACTCGGAGGCATCTGGGATGGACCAAAACACAGTGGAAACGTGTACTGTGGTCAGATGAATCAGTATTTCAGGTATTTTTGGGGAGAAATGGACGCCATGTGCTCCGGACCAAAGAAGAAAAGAATCATCCAGCCAGGGTCTGTCATGGTATGGGGTTGTGTCAGAGCCCTTGGCAAAGGTAACTTGCACTTCTGTGATGGCACCATTAATGCTGAAAAGTACATGGAGATTTTGGAGCACATGCATATTTCAACAAGACAATGCAAAATCACATTCTGCAAATATTACAAAGTCCTGGCTGCGGAGAAAGAGGATACAGGTACTTGACTGGCCTGCCTGCAGTCCCGACCTGTCTCCAATAAAGAATGTGTGGGGCATTTTGAAGCGCAAAGTGCAACAACGGAGACCCCGTACTGTTGCCCAACTTAAGACTGGTTTGCAGAAAGAACGGGACAAAATTACACCTGAAACACTTCATCACTTGTGTCTTCAGTCCCTAAACGTCTTTTAAGTGTTGTGAAAAGGAATGGCAATGTTACAAAGTGGTAAATGCTTTACTCTTCCAATTTTTTTTTGAAATGTGTTGCAAAAACCAAAATTGGAATACGTGTTTATTTAAAAAAAAAAAAAAAAAATCATGATGAACAAATTAAATAATGTGCTGTTGTATTGTCTGCAATGAAATACAAGTCAAAGTAAATTTAGAAATCCCTACTTTTTTTTATTTGCATTTTCCATACTGCTAAGATAAGTGCAATCTAAGATCTGTTTGTAATATTTTCTAAGACATGATAGCAGAGGATTCTGGGATGCTGGAAGCTGTGTCAGTGTGTGTTGGTTGATATTGGTGTCAAAATATGTGTGATAGCTGATTGTAATATGGTATTCTTCTCTTCTTGTATGTCTGGGTTTGTGTGTCCGTGCTTATCATGGATATGTATCCAGATAAAAGACCATATTCAAAGTTGTGAGCCACTTATGTTAAAAAAAAGTCTGTATATGTCTGGTGTTGAGATTGACTATGTGGTTCATGCCTTCAGGTTTGCCAGGATTTTTTCACCCGCTTAAAAATCAAGTACTGCTTTTAAGCTGAAATAAAAAAAAGATAGAAAATGTGCTATAATCATTTCCCAAAAATCTGAGCTGCACTTCACCAGTGAAACACATTAAATATGTTTATATTGAAAGATTTGTGATTTTGGCACTAATTTGTCCAGGAATGCAACTTATGTTGTTCCAAGGAAACGTCAAATAAATGCAGTATGTAACAATTTATATAATGCTGTTACAAAGTGGCTCACAGAACAAAACTGGGTAAAACTGAGATAAATTTGGTTCCTGGTACGCAGATCTCTAAGGTGACAGCCATATTGCTTTAACGGTTAAAAGTTGAGGTCTTGCAAATGGATCTATTTGAGCAATGTGTACTGTTGAACATGTGACACTCCTGGTCGGATTAAAAGACTAAATTGCTGCTTCCCTCAAACATCCCTCAATCAAGTGAGCATTTTAGCCTCCTCATTTAGCAGGTAGGTGAACGGCATTATGGGAAACCAGGACCACAAGCAGGTAAGTGAATGGTGTTAGTCAAAACACTACAAGCAGGTAGGTGAACTGCATTATGGGTAACAAAGTCTACAACCATATAAGTGAATGGCATTATCGGAAACGCTACAAGCAGGTAGGCGAACTGCATTATGGGTAACACTATAAGCAAGTAAACAGCATTTTGAGTAACTCTGGAGTTAAAAAGTGTCATTACGTTTCATTTTTAAAATGGTCAACACCACTGGAGATTATGTCCTTCCGAGTGGATTATTCTTAGAATTTTCCCTAACAATTTACGGCCTGAATGAAGATGTGCAATTATGCAAGGCCAAATATGGCCATCCGTGAAAGATTAACTTGGTAACAGACAAAACACCTCAACATCCACATACACATGGGATGTTCACATGTGATTTATACAGGGCTCACAATTTTGCAAATGGAATACCACTTCAAAACCTGTTCCTGAAACCAAGCCACTCTCAGAACACTAAATCACAGCATTTCGTTATTTCCATTTAATCGCATAAAGCTGTAATGAGTCTTGTGGTTACTAAAACCTCACATGCCCTAAAGCCAACATGCCACTCTCTCATCTGATTCCAAACTCGAGCATAATCCCTCTGATCCGGTCGTCCCCATCTTTGGCTGAATCTAGGGGCTTATGCACTGAGCTGTGTAATTTACATAAAGTTTTATCGCCTTTTTGTATAGACATACTACTTTGGCAGTCTCAAAGTGCTATATCCAGAAGATAGAAATACTGTATTACTCCATCTGTGCCTGTATGTATAACTTCCTAGCTTTATTTTTTTTAAAAGAAGGTAAAAAACTTGTGACTCGTGTGTGTGTACAGTATGTGTGTGCGAAGTCTAGCAAAGATGCCAGGACAAGGTGGAAAGTAAAAGGAATTACAAACAAAGCCTGGTTCTTACTAGATTCCTGATGTGTAGACTGGTTGCATGGCCTGGTAGATCTTGAGGAAAGGGCGGCACCCTGAAAGTCACAGGAAACAAAGAAATAATGAGAAAAAATGAGTAGGAAAGGAGGAGAGAAAGAAAAAAACAAGGCCTTAGTCTGAATAGGGAGAGAGGGCATAGCTAGCAAGAAGACACACTTATGCTTGGCAATGGATTGATATTATAAAAGAAGACAACTATCTCAAACTTGTGTGGTCTTTCCAATTATGCACAAAAAACAGAGAAGACTTACCTCCTTTAGACTCAAAGTTGGGAATGCCATGCATGATGACATGATGAAGGAACAGAGGCTTGTTGTTGATCTTAATGTGGCCAGAGAGCAGCCCACTGAAATACTGCACATACCTGAAACACACACGGCAACAACACTGAAAGCAGACATTAAAATAAAGGAATAAGGATATAACACAAAAGTAGTATAGTATTGAGATCAGGGAAGTCAAAAGGCGTTGGAGCAGGAGCTTCTGGATTACAGCAGCTGTTTGTTTACAAATGAATAATATCAATAGGAGGACTAAGATGATTTTTTTTTTTCGTTCATTCATTCCTTCCATTTTTTTTTACTCCTACAGTATATATTGAATTATGCTTCAGACCTCTCTATACCTGATACATGTTATTTCCTCCTGTAAGATCCGCAGACATTCCCAAGTCAACTATGAGATAATTTAATCTCTCCAGATGGTCTTGGGTCTGCCCCAGGGTCTCCATCCAGTATGTCATGCCCGATATAGCTTTAACAGGAGCCGAGCAAAACACATCCTTGTAAGGTACCCAAACCACCTGAACTAGTTCCGGTTGTTTACTAGGAGAGACAGCTCTAATCTACGGCTATCCCAAATTCCCACGCTCCTTAGCTTATCACAGAAATGAAACCCACTGTAACAACTCTGCAGGGGAACTCCTTTCCCATCTGTACTTGCAACTACTACTACTTGTGAACATAAATTTACAGAGAACGGAGAACTTTGAGTGCAAACTGAGCTTCTGATTCACCAGCACAGACTGGTATAGCAGTAATAATGCTGTCTCATAATGAAAATTAACTGAATTCAAATGTACGTGAATAATGAGATGTTTAAAGTGGACCTGTTATGCAAAATCCACTTTTTAATCAGATACTGTAGTTCTCATCTGTGTACATTATTTTTTTTTAAAAAAGCATTTTGTCCTTTTTCCATTTTCTTATTGGCCATGGCTTAAACAAGTCAATTAGATTTTTCCCCAGTTGTGAACTCACATAAAAAGATACCCTTCCCCAGCTTGTCACTTCTGTTCTCTCGAGAGGTGGGAAGGGGGAAGCTCTTTATCTTTGGGGAAACTCTGAGACATGTGTTGAAGAAATCGTACAATCTGAGACCCTTAAAAAATGCTTGCCTCACTTTGTGGCAGCTATCGATAAAATACACTGTGTATCTAAAGAAGAAATAAAAATAAAAATGTGTAAAGGTATGGATATGGAAATGGGTGAAGCACTACCTTTCAACCAATCAGGAACCAGTTTCCTACAACCATTATAAGTGAAGATCATTAACCATTGTTAAGGATCGCAATGGTCATTTTACCTTTTTTAGTATTGTACTATGAGGTTTTTAAAAAACCCACAACCAAAATGTGTCTCTCTTGCCTGGCAATCATGTTGCCTGTAATTTCCTTCCCTTGTGCTTGTATTTACAATGTCTAAACTGGGCAGCTGATTAGCAGGGCAAGGGCATGATTTTGGTGAGAACCAAGAGAAATGGCCTGAATTAAAGGAAAAGGGCTGGGATTTGTTTGGGTTTTAAGTTTCAGTTCATCTTACTTTAGCTGGTGTCTGTCAAAACCATTAACAATGAGAATGTGTGTGTCAGAATGCAAGTGTGTAAACTCATTTTAGCACAGCCAAGAATCCTAACCAGAGTACAATGAAAAGGTTTAAGCCAGTAACCAGTATTAGGTAATGGGACTTGGAAATGGAATATGGAAGTACATTTCTTTGAAGTATAATTGATTTTAGTGCTATAATCAGCTTTGTACTTTCCTGTAGTTTAACATAAGAATCACTTGTTTACATATTGGCTAACAGACGGAATTGATACGCTTATTTCTAGGCCAGCGTAACTCAGAGTAGGGCTGTGCGATATGATCTCAAATCAATATCACGATTAACTGAACATTTTACCTTGTTTATGATTAAGGAATAATTATTGTTATTTTGTTTTATATTTTACCCTAATAGTTATCTTACAATGGTTGTACTGGAAATATACTCAACTATTAAATCTGGGATATTTTTTCCTGACGAAAGAGTTCAGACCTAACGAAGTCATGTGACTAGACACACGTCGTATGTTTGTTAAAGGGACAGCACACCTCACTCACTTACTCCTCGTCTATGCCACTTTATCCTGTGTACAGGGATACAGGGGCCTGAAGCCTATCCCAGTAGACTTAGGGCATGAGGCAGGGTACACCCTGGACAGTGTGCCAATCCATTGCAGGGCACACACATACACACACTCACTCATACACTAATTCACACACTATGGGCACTTTGGGAATGTCAATCAGACTAACCTGAATGTCTTTGGGTTGTGGGAGGGCACCGGAGAAGCCAGAGAAAACCCATCAAGCATGGGGAGATGCAAACATGCAAATTTTATGCACACAGGGGTGAGAATCAAACATGGCCGGGAATCGAACCCGTATGCTGGAGGTGCAAGGCAACAGGGCTAACCATTAAGCCACCGTGCTGCTGGAACACTACACTGAAAAAAAAATTGATGTCGCTTCAATGATTTAAATGTTGGTGTGATTCATTGGAATAAATGTTTAATTCATTTCTCTGCCCTAATGCAGAGTCCATTAGAGGTTTCATATGAGGCCATTAGCGGTTTCATATGAGGCCACTGGAGTGGAGGAACGCCCTGCTTTACAAAAAAACAAAAAATCCTACAAGAGGCTCTAGGAGTTTTCATAAACAGGAAGAATCTTTTTTTTCCCTACTTCAACACTGAGGCCTCTTCCTCAGGGAGAAACAGTGACCACAGTTCGAGGAACTGTTTTCCCACGCGAAGCAAGGACATCAGCAGATCTCCTTCTAATCATGGAGTTGCTTTTCCATCAACGTGAATCCATTACTACTCCTAAAAAAGGAGTTAATGGAGTCTGAACTGTGAATAAATGTAAGATCTGATTTACTATGCCAAGTTCATTGCCAAATATTCACTTATCTTAATGAATGTTTAGTTGCTTTATTAGCTTTTTTTTATCCTCGAGGGTAAAATTTGCTTTTTTCGCATTTCCCAAAGGGGAAAATGTATGTGTCAGGGTGCAGGATCATCAGTTATACAGTGTCCTTGATCAGATGCCATTTAAAGGCTTTTTTAGGGGTGCATTAGATAGAGAATATCAATTCTGGGCCTCATGATCTCATGATCTTTCAGGCTGTAAAACCACCGTGCGGGGTTGTGCATGTGTGTGTGTGACTATATTTGCTGTAAAACACATGACATTCTGAGTAACGGTGCCTCATGCAGGGAAGTGCATATATGTGTGTGTGTGTGTGTGTGTGTGTGTGTGTGTGTGTGTATTTAAGACACTGGTGCTTGGCACGTTAGCATTACGCATACCTCCCATAATAACTGCAGACTGGTGGACAACCACTTGTGACTAATTACAGACCCAGTCAGGAAATAACAGCACAGAGATCCCAGATCTCAAGTTTGCTTGCATTAAAAATCATTTGGGATATTACTTCACCTCTGGAAGAACGCATCATTTCAATATGGTATGGGCAACATCCAGGGAATTGTATCAAATAAATGTAAGAAATGCGTGAAAAGCAAAAGCCATGTGTGCTTCTGGGCTTCACTGGAGAATGCTGATCTCTGCATTATGTGGGCAATGTCCCGATTCACCAACAGCTTGTCTTACTAAACTATGCTCTGTAGTTAAGATTTAAACCTCTTTCGCCTGATTATTTTGGAGAAAACAACTAAAAGAAAAAATCAACCTTAAAATCTTGCATGTTAATTTCTATATACTGTACTAGTTATTTTAAATTTTTTAATCCTGATTTTTTTTTCCCTAAACAAGCCGATTAGATTTCTCCCCTATTGTGACTTTATATAAAAAATATCCTCCACCAGCTTGTTGCTCAGTTCTGCTGTTTTCTGGAGGGGTGTGGCCCAGAAGTAGCTCATTTACATAGACACTGAAACATTTGGACAAGGAGTGAAATAAAATGAGAGAGCTACTGTATGAAAAAATACATTACTGGAGGCGTATTTCCGTTATTGAATGGGTATTTCTTTAACTGTGTTAACAGAGACACTTTGAGGAGCTTTGAGACTTTGTGTGTTACTGTGTTATCTTTAACTCATCAGGTGTAAAGTTCATTAAATGCACTAAACAACAATGGAAAAACTTTTTTGTTGTTTGTTTGAAACAGTGTGAGAGGTTCTCTGAGTATGTAAAAGTAAAAGTATGTATACAGTGAGCAGGAAGAGGGTTAAAACAGACCTTTTCTGGGAAGGTTGGCCCACAGGAAGTACTTTATCTTCATAAAACCTCTTCATAGCAAACCTGTCCAGAGCCTGGTCCGCACTGCAGGTCAAAATAAACATATACTTATTTCTCAATTACATCAAATACATAAGACTTTTACTCTAAGTCTCCAAAATTGTATTTTGTAATTAAATAAATGCAGTGCATATGCATGTCTCCTGTGCACTTGGGTGGTCTAACAGTGATTCCACATTATTATGTCTGTTGATTAATGACTAGAACAATCGTGACATCCTGTGATTGCAAGCAGAGCTAAGGATTAAAAAAGAACTACTCTAAGGGTAAAAATGAATCATTCTCGGGTAGTGTGTTCTATCTGGGTAATTCTTTTCCAATGTGTGTCCTGTGATTAAAGATTATCATGTTTCATCTATCAGGGTTCGAATGCATGACTTTAAATTAATAAGCACACGGTGTGGTGGTTTTACCTTGCCGAAATGTTGCTATAATGCATATATGCAGCCACGACGACCCCGGTTCTCCCACGATTTCCCTGTAGATATCAAGACAAAGAAAGGGAGATTAAGGGATAATGCAAGCTAAACCATGAAATGTACAGTAATTATCACAGACGATTGCATCATGTTAAAGTTCAGTGAACAGCTTGTGAGTGAGAATGTTCTGGTCACTAAACTGAAGGAGGAAAAAAAAAATCTTTTGATCTTGTGAGTTTGAGGGTCTGTATTAGGAATTGATGTGAAATCTGTGTATAAAATGTGTATCCGGGCAGCCTGTCGGCCGCTGCAACTTTCTCAGCTACTGCATACTTCCACCAGTTAGTCATCATCTGCTCGAGTTTCCACAGCCGGACAGAGCAACACAGTTCGCCATGGCAACACTAACTTTATGGTTTCCCGTATAAACCCTGGGCTGGTACTATGACCAAATCTCTCTTTCTCTCTTGCTGATTCAGTTTAAACCAATGTACAGTATGAAGCAAAGCTGAAGTGAAGCATCACGGCTGGTCTGGTAGTCTGACTCTCTGTTTTACTGGACTGGGAGTGATGCTGACATTTCTCACACTGACAGGAAGGAGGCACATCACTGGCTTCATTAGATAAGCCTTGTTTTTTTTTTTCGACTGCTCATCTCCCCATTGTTGCCAAAAGTGATGTCAGCAGAGATTGTCAACTAGAGGACCAGCAAAGTATATCATTGGATTGAACGACACACTGGAAAAATATTGTAGCAGATGCAATAAACATGTGTGGAAAGAAAAATATTGGATGTAATTCAGGAAGTCTAGTTTTCTAAACACAAACCATCACAGATTTTGGCTTCAGTTGTGTCCAATCAGATTCACCTTTGTTAATTATTCACCTGAAGGTGTGGAATGAAGTCTTAGAAGACTTTCATAGATTAATATATCATTTAGACTCTTTGGTTTGATTAGTACTTTGCTTATTCAAAATAAAAAAAATAAAAAGAAATAAAGAAAGTAGAGAAAAAACACCAAGTGAGTAAGTGAGAAGTGTGCATTTATTCTCTCACTTTATGTGTAAATCTGGGGTCTCTTGTTTCAACAAATAATAACACATTTAAAATAATCATCGTATATATTCCATCATGTGAGCTGATTCTATACTTTTTAAACTAAGTTAAGCCAAGCCTTTATCTATATATTACTTTATTGTGAACTTTCTCTATTCTTCACATATCCTGAATTTTATTTTATTTATTTATTTTATTTTATTTTTTTCCATGGAGCCCGGGGTCAAAGCGCAGGCACCCATTATACGGCACCCGGGGAACAGACAGGGTTAAGGGCCTTGCTTGAGGCCCCAACAGCAACAGCTTGGTGGAGCTGGGGCTTGAACTGCTAACCTTCTGATCAATAACTCAGAGTCTGTCTGTCTGTCTATCTATCTATCTATCTATCTATCTATCTATCTATTAATCTATTAGTTGAATGCCCCAGTGCTAGACTATATCTCTTTAGGAACACCGAAATGTTTTCATTTAGCTCAAAAAGGTCACCCAAGGGTTTTTAACCCTTGCTCCTGTGCTTCACAGAGCTTAGGAGTATTTTCCCTTCATTACATCCATCAGAAGACCTTCCAAATGCAGTGAAAATGGTGTGTAGAGCTTCGGGTGTATGGCTGCATCTCTCTTAAAGTGTTTTTCTACTCTACTGTTACTAGACATGCACAGAACAGAGGGGGTGCATGTCAGGAGAGAGCAGCAGGACAACGCCATCTACTGACCACACACTGCTTTCTACGAGTGTAGAACGAGGAAGCGGGAAGTCTTATAATAGCTTTTGAAGCAGTCATTTTTTTTCATTATATCATTTAAGGATATTTAATGACTGATTCATCACAAGAAAATGTACCTTATTGTGCAGAACCACAACGTTATGGCTGTCAGCACTCATCCATGTGTCCATGGCTTTACATATGCTGCAGATCTTATCCAAAGCTGGAGCATGATGATCGGGCCAGCCAAAGTCCAGCACCTGAAACACATAGGAGCATAAAGAGAAGAATATAAGTGTGCCAAAGTGATCGCACACATACAGGAAGAGAGCAAATACATACAATATAGAATAGATTAAAAGGGTTTACTTTGGGGTGCAGTTTGGAGATATCATATCGTTTTTCACTCAGGTTGAAGAGCTGAAAGGAAGAACATGGGTACGTTTAAAATAATACTAATGGAGCAGTTTGTATTTTTTTGTTTGTGTGTGTGTGTGTGTGTGTGTGTGTGTGTGTGTGTGTGTGTGTGTGCTGTCTGCAAAATGTATGTATGATTCGTGAGTTCCATTTTAGGGAAAGCAGACTTCAGACTTCTGCTCTAGATTCATTTATAGACCAATAAAATGTAAACCAAAGCCTGGAATAAAGAAACTCTTTAGATCCAATGCATAGCATCATTGTGAGTCAGGTTTTTTTTAAGATAGCTTTGATATTAAACTGTCTGGCTAAAAGAAAAAAAAAAACATCTTTCATTTATTCACCTTTAGCTTTGATTACAACACACAATGCGGAGGCCAGTTCATGTGTGAAAATGATTCATCATGTTCCCAGAACCACTCTTTCACAATCTAATACTGGAACATAGCCTGTGCCATTAATGTGATAATCTGGTCATTTACTGCATTATATCGCTGCTTCCAGAGGCTTGTACAGTGGCCACTATGCATGATGGGTGCATTGCTTCATGCGCTTCACGTCTTACCCTGCCACACCCATAGCTCTGGAATAGGGTCAATCTGGGCTCAGCAGACTACGAATCCAGACTATGAGTTCTCAACACATTATGTGTGTATAGAAATGTTCATATTTTCACTATTCAACATAGGTATGATTTTCACTGTTGCTTTTTTTACCATGCAACTCCACCAAGTGTTTAATGATCGATCTCCATTCATTATTTTTTTCCCCCCGCCCACATTTCTTTGACAAAGTTGTCGGTTCAGTATATCCTTACAGGTTTTGATAAATCTGTTGAAGGGTTCTTAGCCCAGTCCCAGTAATTTCAAATCTCCTTAGTTATTTTCTTTGCTTGATGCAGCCCAATAATTTGACCCCTCTGAAATGGTGATATTTTTTTTTTAGCCAGGCAGCGTTATAGTAAAAATATCCTTTGACTTTAAAAGCCAGCCATTCCACTGTAATGCACACTGGTACAGTGCTCCCTGTGTCTGAGCAAGTGTTTCTCACCAAGTAGTTGTCTCCGTGTTTGGAGCGGAGCATACTGGCCACTTCTTTCAGGTTGGCACTGTAGCTCTGTTCCTCCACGCTGCTTGGAAAAGACACAGATATGATCCTCTCTGTGATGTACACCAGGTCTACCTCATAGTTCTCCTCCATCGCCTGGATCAGACTCACGCTCCGGCTGGATGGAGAACACGGAGGAAGAAAAAGAGGGAGGGGAAAGAAGGTCACACACGGCATGGAGAGAAAAACAGTGGATAAATTAGGGGGAAAAAAGCAAACATGCTATAAAACCTGAAATCTGATCATGACTGCATATTCACAGCAGTGTCTTACATAACCCATGCTTACATAACCATATATGGAGAAGTTCTGGTTATTCAGTTATTCAGTTGATGTGTCATGCTCTAAAACCTCAGCGCTTCTTTCTATGTTCTGAATAGATGTTTCTCTTGCTGCAAATTTTTCACCACTACATGCATTAAAATCAAGCAGAGTCTCGTTATTTTCATCAGGCTGCCTAGCATGACATCACCAATTTATGCTGTTAAAAACTCATCAGCATGGCACAGAACAAAGTCATATCTCCTTTTCAGTTTGGTTTGAAGCAAAGAAGAAATAATCCCACAGTGGTGAAAGATTGATGGTGGAGATAAACAAACGAGATATGAAAATGTACCGCATTCCATGTGTGCGGCTGAGCAGACCAAGCAAAACAATTTGGTCACTTGCAAGGAATGAGTTTGGGCTGAAGATATAACCACAATCAGCCCCCCAATCGCTAACCGCATTCTCTCTATGCAAACACATGGGAATATATTCGATCTGTGGCAGACGTACAAACCCGCAGCAGCTCTGATCTGTTCGAAGGGGGCATGCTTGATAATCCAACCCAATCCATGGCGCTGTAAAGCGTCCTACTGCCTCTATACAGGATCAGTAGATCATTCAGAGGTTGGAGTGCTGTCTTAGAGAAACGTAGTGCATGGGAAAATCTGCTTCCCATCAGGAGCTTTTTCGATAGCTCTATTTAGCCTACCAGCACAAATTACCTGTGCATATCTCTGCAAGGCCAATTGCATTTCAGCACTGATTAAAACATTAAAAGTCTCTTTAAAACAGATGCAAGCACAAAACAAGTGCTTTAACTTTTCTGCAAGAAACTTCACATTGATGCAGCAGCAATCTCACAAAGAAAATCTAAGAAAGCAAATCTCACAAAGAAATAAGAAAACAGGATTATTTTAAGCTTGAAGGGTTGTCTTTAATCAAATTATGGAAATCACTTGTAGAAAATCAGGTACTTCATATCTGAGCTTAATCAATTAAATTCAATCCCTCTTATACACCTCTGATCCCTCTGGGCATGACTTCAAAAGTCCTCGAGGGTGTGCTATGGAATCTGGCACCAGGACATGGCAGCGCATCCTTTGGGTACTGTGGATGGCAGGGTGGGCTTTTAATGGATTTGACTTGTTTGTCCGGTGCATTCTATGGGTGCTTGATCAAAATAAGACCTGGGAGTTTTGGGGGCCAGGTCTTTAGCCGGGTCCTTTGCCCTCTGGGCTCCATAAGCAGTGGGCTGTTGTGTACTGGGTGTTCTGGTGCCTTTCTATTGTGGCCAGCATTGACTTTTTTTTAGTAAGTTGTGCGGCATTGACTGCATCAGCTTTTCAGGAATAAAAATTCCAAATAGTCATTTAAAATCTTTAAAGAAGTGATTGATTTATACCTTTATACATACTTTTTCTCATAGAGTTAGCAATGTGTTCCTACTGAACAAGCTGGAGACTCGTCTTCATTTGAGTGATACCAGATAATGTGATTATAAATAAATCCCTTCTATAATGTTATGCTATATGGTCAGATGTGGAAGTTTTTACCAGGATTTATTTATTTGTTTTTCATGATATGTTTCATTTAACATTAGGTCCACTTTGTTAAGGTTACCAACTGTTCACTGACAGAAACTTGGGTAAAAAAGTGTTTGTGAGTGACCTGAGTCATATGCAATATCCCTTGTGTTGTGTCCATGTGACATGTGACTATGTAAGTAATATGAAAAACAAATAAATAAATCCCATCTGGAAATCAGTGAAACATAATATACCAACAAAACCACATTTAATATTCTCATGTGAAGTTCTTGTAACTTTTCTACAATGGCAGCCGATGTGCAAGATGACATTTTTTATGCTAATCAGTCCCCCATCATAGGGTTCGATCATGTAACTCTGCATGTCACATCTGTAAAATGTATATGTAAATAATTGTACTGATTTGATAAATGAAACAACTCCTGACCTCATATTTATCTATTTCTGTTCTGAGAACTGATATTGACCTCCCCGCCACACTTTTGACTATGGAGTTAATATTATGGAGTTTACTTTTAATTGTATTTGCAGGAATGTTATAATTGTTTCCATGGAACAATGCAAGTCGATGATATGTGTACCTTATGAAAGAATGCTGCTGTAATAGTTAATATATGCACATACTTAACATCCATGTAACACACTTAGTACTGTTCATATTAAAACTACACCTGCATACTGTACAGTGGATACTCTAGATACTATCAACTACTACTTTTGACAATCTATATTGTTAAATACTATACAAAAAATGTAATTAAATGAATGGAAAGATTCTGAGCATGCATACAAAATGAAGTACACTTAAGTAGTGTTATGTCTACACTGGCCAACAGCTGCTGTTCAGTTTCCAAGTGCATACTAACTCCCAGCATCCGCAAGTGCCAAAAAGTACAAGATATAACCATCATCTCCAAAGTCGACATACTGACATGCCTGTTAGAGAATAACTCTACAATACAGTTAAAAAAAAATCACTTCCATCCAATTTCTTTCTGTGCACCATAAAATTTTGCTGCCAGCATAGATTCACATGGGCTGCAATATGTTTTTCTCATTGAGGCTAAGTGGCCGAAAAACAAGGGTTTGCCATACCGCATTGAGAACTAACGAAGAATGATGATCCTCAGAGGAGGAAAAATAAAGATCACGGTATCTCTTTTCATCCTTCATAAAGAAAGAAAGTTGCAAGGCAGCCAAAAGTGCAGATGAAAGTGTTTCATAATTTAGGAACTGAGCAGTTCCTAAAATATGTAAAATTTGAGATGTTAATTCGTATGTTCAAATCTTTACATACAGCTCATAGTTTTGGGGACAAGAACAGGGCTTTAATGTCTAAAGGCTTTTTGCAAATCTTTCCATACTATGTGTTATCCTCCTCCCAAAGCTTTGTGAACCAAGCCAAAATGTGTCACAGGTTTTGGACCCTAATTTCCTCACCAGTTGAATGCAAGTTTGACCGTACAGTATATTAAGGTAAATAGTCCATCATATGCCATACACTAAGAGACGTCAGTTTAAAAGTAGCTCAGGGCAACACTGAAAACTTTAAAACTTTAAAACTGAAAACTGTAACTAGTATACGCTAACTAGTCCCTTCGTTAGATGCACCTGTTTAACCGCTCAGTGACACAAATGTTTAATCAGCCAATGACATATCAGCACTTCAATGCATTTTGGCATGTCGACATAGTCAAGACGATCTGCTGAAGTTTAGCATCAAACTAAAGAAGAAAGGTGATTTAAGTGACTTTGAATGTGGCACCTGATGGGTTGGTCTGAACATTTCAGAAACTGGGACTGGTATTTTCAAGGATAACCATCTCTAGGGTTTACAGAGTATGGACTCAAAAGAGTAAATATGCAGGGAGTGGCAGTTCTCTGGGCAAAAATGCCTTATTGATGCCAGAGGTCAGAGCAGACCAGACTGGTTCAAACTGATAGAAAAACAACAGTAACTTACAGTAAGTAACACCTTTTTTACAGCCAAGGTATTGCCAAAGAGTATCTTCAAACAGACAACACGTGGACCCTTAAAGCAGTTGGGCTACAGCAGCGGAAGACCACACTGGGTGCCTAACAACTGGGAAAAACTAACAATGGACAACAGAAGGTCGGAAAAACATTGGTTTTGGTCTGGTGCATCTCAATTTCTGCCTAAACATTCTGATGGTAGGGGCATTTTACATTTACATCGATGGTATAAGATGCCCCATATTCAGATCTACATTTTTTTATCTCATTATACAGCCGAGCAGTTAAGGGTTAATGGCCTCGCTCAAGGGCCCAACAGTGGCTACTTGCTGGTGCTGTGGTTTTGACGCTGAGATACCCCTGTCCTATTTGGCATAACCAACATGAAAGCATAGACCCATCATGCCTTGCAACAACAGTTCAGACTGGTGGTGGTCTAATGGTGTGGAGGATATTTTATTGGCACACTTTGAGCCCCTTAGTACGATTAGAGCATTGTGTACAGTACATGCCACAGCATACCTGAGTATTGCTGTTGACCATGTCCAACTCTTTTCCAACCCTTTTCCAACTCTCTTCAGCTACATCCAGCAGGATTGCATGCAATTTCACAAAGCTAAAATAATCTCAAATGTGTTATATATAATAATATGAAAAAGCTATGGTTATTTTAATAACCACTCTTTACAAATGTAATAAGTAGAAAAGCATCCCAGAGTCCAGAACACAATGAACCTCCTTGAGACAGATGAGGTAACATAGCAGAAGACACTATTGGTTTCCACTCTCATCAGTCAAGACACCTAAACTGGGAAGCTTAAGGCTAAGAAAGACCAGGTGATGGTTTGATGGCATAACTTTGTAAAAACCATTTCTGGGTAATATCTACCATTTTTCTGTGTAATATATTTATTTCAAGCTAGTTTAGTTCACCTGTAGATTTATTCACCTTCTATACTAGATAATTCTTGTATTGTTAAGCCGTTTGGGTCCTTGGGTATACATTTTAACCTACAGTATAACTTAAGGCTATGTAGAAGCTTTCACTCTGTGCCACATTTTGTTATTGCTGCACAAATTCAAACATAGTAGCCATTTCCATTCCATAGCCCTTACGTTCAGCTGCTGCACCTGACTGCAGAAATCTTATAATCCTGTGACACTGGGATACCGACCAACAAGTTTGGCCGTCAGCTATGACAAAATGCTCGAAGCATTGTTTAGCATAATCCTCAGTACGTCATCAATATGCGGAGCATGCACAATCATATGATCATCTTTCATTTAATTGGCACTAAGAATAGCCAAAAGAGCCAACATGATGAGTGTTACATATGGTCTTTAACAGAAGTACGGACAGCTGAGACGCTCTTACCTGGACGGTCTACGGCGTGACTCCATGCTTTTGGAAGATTTTGTCGACCCCTAAAAAATATAAAAAAAATTAAGTGAATCATTTGATATTTTGATGCATTACAGGAAAGAAAATTAAGGGATCACATGGTTGGCGTGTTACAAAGATTCTTTCCAAAGCTTGTGTGAATAAAGAAGTCTCTCTTTCATGCATGTGCACAAAATATAAACCGTACCAGGAATATTTATTGGGAAAAAAAAGAAAAAAAAAAAAACCTTTTTAAACCTTTCCAATAGAACATGTTTAACTTTTAGAATCACACTGTGACTGGGGTTAAACCACGTCTCCATACACAGTGTTTATGGTGCTCAGATGGAACTTGAAGCACAAGCACAACTTGGGATAGTGTTTGGGTCAGGTATAGTGCATGTTGTGATTATTCTGGAATTCTTCTCTCCAGTATTTTACACAGACTAATAAAAAGTGGCAGCTGGACATTTTCGCAATCAGAAAGGACCTAGCCTTCGTATTTGCCAATGATCTGTCTGTCATCTTTCCTTCATCTCTTTTTTCCCCAGAGTCCACATCATAGGTACGGTTCCTATCATTAGTGCCCACAAATGACATTCGTTCAACGTTCCTTCTTCTCCTCTGAGCTACAGTACATCCCGCTGTATATTCATATGTTACAGCAGATTACAGAGAACCAAACTTAGCAGCTCCATCTGAGCAGTTACATATGTGTTTCTCTCTAAAGCCTATTCATCCACTAAACGAGGAGAGACAGTCCTGTGAAATCCCGACCAAGAAGAAAGCGTTGTGGTGTGGATTGAAGGTGTCTCACGAGTCACTTGTCTAAAAAAGGAGAAGTGGAAAAATTTTCTGTGACTCAAGGGCTTTGTCATATTGAGGTGCATCTTTGAAAGTACAGTTCCTTCCATTCAGCATTTAAATGACACGGTAGTGCACGTCCAAGGAGACCGAATAGAAACAATGCTTACAAAGAAAAACCCAGAATCCTACGGGATAATTATACACAGCACTTCTGGAAAGGACACATACTGTAGGCTGGATATGGCTATAATAATAGAAGGCTTTGATTATAATCATGAAATGTCATGTAAAGTGCCCTAATATGGTCTTTTTTTTACCTCTACTGCATACCCTTGAGTTCTTTAGCTATATTATAAAATGAGTGTTTCTAGTCAAGATGCTGGAAGTACTTCAGAATTTTTTATTTATTATATATTTTTTTGGAGCAGCAACGCATATCTGCACTGCGTTATGACACTATTGTTTATTATATGCCTGGCGTTATGGGAATATAATATGACATTTTAACTTGAAGAAACAAACACAGTGGTAAAAGCAGACAGTCCTCCAAAAGAGATGTTTAAAACTTTCCTAAGTTAACAAGAGTTCTTTCCACAGCCAATGTCAGGCTTTGATCAACTTGTTGATATTTAAGTGGCGTACAAAAATGAATAGAAGTCCAATCGATTCAGATTGTGATCAGATAACAACAGTCAAAATGTCCACAGTGTGTCCAGACGGTGCAGTCAGGTAAAAAAAAAAAATTCCATATAATTTCAGGACTATATAATATAAAATGTAAAAATGTCCATATATAAAATGTTTTCCCAGTCTAATACACATGGGATACATAATTGTCAAAGTATAATATATGATTATGTTCTATCACGTCACTTTCAGACCTAAACAACCATCTGCCAGGGATATTTCAAAAGATATTCATTCTTAAGGCCAATAAACAATAAAATAATCTATCATGCTTATAGAGAAAAAAACCCTGAAGTGTAACATAAACTTCAGAAAAACATAGAATTATACAATGAGCAAGCAACAAGAACGTTCAACTCCAAAGCAGAACATTAAAACTCATCAGATCAAAACCAAACACACCCCCAGCCCAATCATACTTCCTTTCCTAACCAAAAAAAAAGGCTTCAAGGCTGGAGTGGAGGCCTGTACACCCAGAGCAACACAGCGCCAGGCTCCAAAAAAACACCAACCCCTCCCTTAATCAACCCGCAATTACGAGCCCCAGAAGAGCAGCCAGAAGCGGGTGGGGGTAGTGAAGGGGGTCCCAGGCGATCTTGATCAAAACCAGCTGGACACGCAGCTTACGAGCACGTCTGACAAATTAACTATCGTATACACAACTTGGGGGTGGAGGATAAAAATAGTAAGAAAGAGACAAAAGAAGTCTAAAGCTTATAAAAAGTGGACGAAGATGAGCATGTGTGGTCCTACCTTCATCAGGTAGCCCGTGCTCCAGCGCCAGGCGCTGCGTATCGAGTTGAGGCGCCTCCGTAAAGAACCGCTGGGGTTCATGGCTGGAAAAGAGTGCTGTCTGTCGTTCTGCATTTTCCTCTCCTGCAGCAAACTTTGCAGTCCCAGAGCGAAAAAAAAAGCCTCTATTTTGGGTCGGTGCCTCTCACAGGATGCCACATGGTTAGCCAAGAGCTACAGTAGACCACAGCTTGCCTTCTTGCCTTCTTTCTTTTACTCCCCCTTCTCCCTTTCACTTGTTTTCACTCCTTCTTTTGCTCGTTCTTGTTCAATCTCCTGCTCTCTACCTCCCGCCTTTTCCAACCTCCTCCTCTCTTTCACTTGTGTGGTATCCCTCCGTCCAACCCCTCCCTTCTGCCCCTACCTCCTTCTCTCCTCCCTCTTTCTTGAGATGTGTGTTTTTGGTTGCCACCCATGTGAGTCTGGTTCGGTTCTCCTCTCTTCCCAGTGTGGGTCAGGCACTAACAGCTGACTGGGGAACACCCTTCGAGATGTGTCAATGGAAAAGATTACAAAGTTTTCAATTTTACCGTCTTTCTATGATGAATAAGTCAGTGCAGCGAGTTTTGCATCGGGTTTTCAAATCACATTCCAATTCCGAAAATGGCAAAAATGTTTATCTGAAGAGAGAAAGCAATTGAAATCCCTTTCCTTCTTCTTACGTCTACTTTAAAATCTCTTCCTTTATCTTTATTCTCAAACTGCATGATATTATCAGAGAAGTCCAAAATGAGTCTTTCTATGAGTCACAGCAATCAGAAGACCTCAAACCACACACTGGCAAAAAAAAAAAAAGAGATCCTGTGATTAGGTCATATGATCTTAAAAGCTTAATAATGCAAGAAAAACATGCAGGCTATCATGAGTCGAAGACGTCAGAAGAACTCCATTGTTATGTCCATGAGAAGGCCTAGAGCAGCATTTGGTGCAAATCCCAGTTGCAGGTTTAATTACACTTACTGAGGGCACTATCAAACCGAGATATCTCTTAATATCAGCCACATGCTCTGCACTTTCAAGACCACCTTCAAGTCTATTCCCAAAGCTCGCAAACTGTACATGTAATTTCCAAGAATAATGGAATATGATGAATGACAACCTTAAGATATTTTGATCCAACAAAGACATCCAACAAAGCCTGGGTTTTGAAACACTTTGGATTCTGAATACTGGAGAAAGTCTGTCCTCCGTGTTTCTTGGCTAAATCCTACTGATCTGGTTTTCTTCCTGCGTAAGATCTCATTCAGAGAAGCACGTGCTATAAGGTTTGAAAAATGGGAATGGGAGGTCAAATGGAGGGTAATTTTTCTTAATTAAACCCACAGGCTGTCACACAAGGAAAGCAAATCACTTCTAATGCGATAACCAAATGACACAGGAAATGCATACGTCCCAGGAAAACATGTACACATTTATATATACGTTGTGTGCATGGATAACATTGTTTGGGTCAAATTACTTACATGGGAGATCATCCCTCAATGAAAGTGTTTCATAGCTCAACCCAAGTTCTACTATGTATAATTCCATGTTTCCCCTAAACATATGCTGCCTCATGGCCAGAGGCTATGACACCCAATTTGTAATGTGATCCTTCCTTACTAGCTTACTACAAACCAGCCCCTACCAGAAAACGAGTCAAAACCTATATGTACCGTTCCAAGAGAAGGATATGACGGGAAACCAGCCTTACACAATACTTAACTATAATTTGCCACAGAAACACAAAAAGCCGCATACACTCAGGCAGCGAAAATAAAACACAGATGCAAAGCAGTAAATCCATCCACTTGTATGTAGGCTAAAGGATATTCTAAAGGATAAGCGTTCTTAAGAGTATTTACTGCATATCCTTCGGTTGAACTGTTGCACAACGCAGCAGTAAGCTTTATGTGAAATATTAATGATTGATAGCAGCAGACTTATAAGATGTACAGGCACTCAAGTTGAATTCTCAATAGGGAACAAGAATGCCCATGGTTGCATAGAACAGAGAACAAGAATGCCCATGGTTCCATTTATCCCGGTGCCTATAGAAGGGTGTCCAAAAGTTACTATAATGGCAATAATCACCTGACTTACATTCCCTAGAGCAGAATTGCCTACCCCACAATTTAACGAATAGTTATAATAACTTCACTCATAATTCTTAAAGCTGTTAAGGTCTTGAAATCATTGAAAGCCTTTATCACCGCTTTCTGAATAGTTGTCTCAAAAGGCGGAAGGTAACGGAATATTTGGCATCTGAACAGTACTCCGAGTACACAGGCCATTAATCATGCACATGCAATATCGTCTGCACTCATTCTCTCTCACTCATTTGTTATTCCGTTTAACCTGTAAGGGCTTATCCTAGCAGGAGGCCTGGAACCTTTTCCTTTGGGGTGCCAATCCATCACAGGGCACACAAGCACACACTCAGTTATCCACTACAGGGAATTTTGAAATGCATATTAGCCATGTCTGCATGTTTTTGGATTGTGGGAGGAAACCAAACTACCCAGAGGAACCCAACAAGCATGAGGAGAACATACAAACTCCATACACTCAGACCCAAGGTGGTAATCAAACTCTTGATGATGGGCACGTGAGACCACAATGCTAACCTCCATGTCACTGTGCTGCTATATCGTATGGAAATTTAAACAAAACCAATTCCATCTTGCACAATTGGTTTATCTTTCTTAAATTTATATGTATACCCTTAGAATAGAGGGTTTTCTTTCTGGCAAATTGTCCAACTTTGGAAAGCTATAATTGGTGCATCTGCATAGTTAATACACTAACAGTTAAATATTTATTTTACTGTGATGGCACTGTCAAGCAGAACGACTTAATTTAAGTCTTTGTTGAAATAAAGTTCCAAGTTTGTTTGAAAATTATTGCTTGAGTCTCGTTGAAATTCAACAATAGTGCTACTGAGTAGCACAAGAGAAAAATGTAGAGATCATGAAAATGCCATGGCCAAAAGCACAACTGACCATGTGGAAGGGGTGGCATACCTCTCTCTTTCTCTCTCTCTCTCTTTCCTCTACTGTATCAATCACAACTAATCATGGGTGTCTGGGAGCTCATGCATGAGAAAGGTAATGCTTTTCTTCAACAGCAGTTGGCTGGCTTCATGTATCTTGGAGGAAGTATGCCTTTAGTCTCCCAGATTGGAAGCAGTCGTATTACAGAGGAGACATAACTCTTTTGTGGGAATTGTCCAGAAAATAAATTAAGGAGAAAATTAACTAAAAAAAACATCTTGGGAAAACATCTATGCAATACTTTCTTCTTCTAATTAGGTATAGGAATATGCATGTTAAATTTGATAAATGCACATGTACATGAGTTTTTATTCTGATAATAGAATAGGGAAATACACATATATACACATAAAATTTGTATATCGCTAAGACCAATAGTATTGACCAATAAAGTCTTGAGCCACCCATCATTTTTTCATTTCGCTTCCAAATATTCAGACTATTTTTAACGTAGTCTTGAGGAATAGTTCTCCAGACTTCCTGAATGGCTTTTGGCTCTCATTTTTAACAACTTTTGGCTCTCATTTTCAGTCCAGTCCCTGTACCTGAGCAGTTTCAGATAATATTTTTTGTTTGTTAAGCCTCACAGTGACCTATGAATCATTTAAGCATAAAAACGATCTAGCCAATGCGGATGATAGATGATCAGGCCGGTGATTAGTATACTGGTGATGCTGAATACTATGTGGTTGGAACAGACGAGAGGGGAAATGAGGTTGCTGCTGAGGTTGTTATATTAACACCCATTTTTAAAATGTATCTTTAGGCACTTTGAGGTTTGTCACAGTAAAACATCTGTTCCCATTTCTTTAATTTAATCATTAAATTTAATTTAATATAAAGAAATGGGGATGGCTCGAGACTTTTAAACAGTACTGTATATTGTGAAATACAAGTAGGAAGCTTTTTAAAGATATATGACAGTTCATGATTGTGCCAACTGTGCAGCGCTTAAGCCTACTACTTTGGTTGCTACATTTCAGACAATGTGGTCATTGTGAGTGGGGAAAAATATTTATTAAAAAAAAAATCTTACATATGAAATCAATACAACAAATCTGGAAAATGATTGCCGTGACTAAAAATCACTCCTGAAACAGAAAAACGGCTATAATTGTGTTTATCATATTCTCCAGAGCAGCTGCGAACATCTGTCATACAGTGCAAAAGACAACCGTGACTGTCAGTGAAAAGACAGTCGCATACTTCACATACGCCATAATCTGTAACTGCATTCACATTTGTAACTCTACATCGAAAAGTCTGTAGTGCACATCAAATCTCTATGGTTAGTTGTCTGCAGTTGTGGTCAGAAAAGCGCAAGTGTTTTTTGGCTGCGTATTAGGGGGTAGAGCAGGCAAAAGCAGAGCATTCATAAGGGGTACTGATTTGTTGCCGAAGTGTTCACACGCCCGAGCTATGGCACGATGTTCACACTGGAGATTTTTCCTCCGCCTGCTTTAAACACAGGAGGTGTTTTGACTGGCCAGCTCTATGCCAGCCCGAGTCCATCATGCACTTTTTTGAGGTTCACTTTAGCTAATGTAACCAATAATTTGTGGTATATTCTGCATGACTTTTAGACTAGTGAGGTTTATAGCACGGCAACTGCATAGCAACAATTTCAAAGTCAGACCTAAATATTTACACGCTTTAAACCAGTAAGGTTTAAAACAATATTGTAGCTCAGATTACAACAGGAAATTGAACATTGATATACTTTTACCAAAAATTCAAATATATAGATTGTGCTTACCATCGTTTCTACATGTTTTAATGGGATGTCGTTGCTGGGAGCCTGAAAAACATAAGGGAAAAGAAAACTGTGAGAAACTTGGTCAGGTGTTTAAAAAAAGCAGCTGAGAGGCAAACTGTGGAAAAAGCCTGCAGGTGTTTCCCCATGCCAGCACCTTGGCATCGCACTGCTTCAGTTCATTGCCTTTCAGGAGAAAAGGTCAGCCTTGCCAGCTTAAAACAAGAAGGTGAAACATGCATCAACAGGATTTACCGATCAGCACCACTGTTTAGTATATTACTCCTTCTTACCCTTTATGAAAATAAATGAGGAAGAATAGTCCCTACTCTCTAAGTTTCTTTTCCTCCTTAATTTTTTTTTAATCTGCCGCTGTTGCATATGGCTTGCTCATTAGGGAACTAAATCTACAGTACATCCAGATTTCTGTAAAGTTGCTTTGGGACAATGTCTATTTTTAAATGTGATGCAAAAGTAAAAAGTGAGTTGCGTTTAATTAAAAGCTTTGTTTTTTCCCTGTGGTCTTTATGACCAGAGTCCATTGAGATACAATAGAGTATTCATAACTTTCTAACTTCTGAATTTTTTTAATGATAAAAAGTAGACCTTATTTTACTTTTATGCAACTGTTATACAAGTGACAGAGGTTTTATGAGTATATACTGTATGTGTGTGTGTGTGCGTGTGTGTGGTTGTGTGTGTGTGTATGCACATTGAGTTTGATGCCATGGAGGTCTCATCCAAAGAGTTACACTGAAAGGCACACAGACATGGGCTGGTCTCTGTGTGTAGGAGCATCGATAAACAACCTGTGTAAATATTTAGACAAGACCACATAGCTTCACCATTAGTCAATGAGAGCAAAGGAGAGAAAATCTGACCGGTGCTCCAACAGCACCATATACAGAAGTGAAACCCAGACTTCAGCAGAAGACTTGGCCCAGAGCAAAGTGTTCATTTATGGCTAGTTACAACCCTCTGGACCCATGATGTCATCAGCCAAGGCAACTCAATCTACCGAAAGTCACATTAGTGTTATACCCGTGCAAGACAACCTTGCCTGTTCAACAGAACAAGTATCTGGAGGAAAATCTTTTAATAGTGCCAAACATAGCAGAGTAAGTAATAGTCATGACCTATACTTTTGTTTTCATATTGAGTAACTGTGGTTCTTTAAACTACTGTTGAACCTGAAGGGATGGGACGTGGGAGGAGGGCGAAGTGGAATACATATCAAAGATGTAAACTGCGTCCAGGAAATGAACATAACGGATGAACCGCTGTGATTTGGATTTTAAGGAAATTCACAACAGCTTTACTTCAGTCAAAACCTGAACCACCCGCTGGCTGAGTGGTCACTGATGTAATGTGAATCATCAAATCTTAGCTCTGCAAGAGGCTCTGCCTGTCTGTCTCATTGTCTGAGAAATGGAATTTCTGGGAAAACACTGGGACTGCATCTCTAAAAGCATGAAATGTTAAATGTAGTAATATTAAATATAGGGTTGTCAGTACTGCTCAGTTCATAATGAGCTTCCAGACTTTCTGAAAAATCTCAAGCTAGCCAGCTGCCAGAAACAACTGAATCACACATACATGAGTGTGTTGGTTAATATTCTTGTTACTTGATAACTCAGTAGCACTAGTGCAGTTTGTGAAAATAATTCATGCGACTTCAGTAAGACGGTGAAGGACAGTTGAGAGATGTCGCCGCTGAGAAAAAGCCAGGAAGCATAGCTGAAGATGCTGTGATTTGCTTTTGGAGTGACAAGAATGGACAGAATTAGGAATGAGTATACAGTATTAGAGGGAAGTATATGTTAGAAATGAAACTGTCAGACAAGTGGGGAAAAAAGGAAGGCCCAAGAGATTAATGGATTTGGAGAGGGAGGACATGCAGGAGGTTGGACTGACAAGGGAAGATGTGGAAGAGACAGAGTTAGATGGAGACAAATGGTCCACTGTGGTGACCCCTAATGGGAGCAGCCAAAAGTAGATAAATGAAAAGAAGAAGAAGAAGAACTTCAGTAAGCACTTTATCCTGGGGAGATAGTCGTCACTGTAACCCTAACCCAAGGATGTTCAGTCTTATCCAGAAAGGGCAAGTGTGGGTGCTTTTATTTTCAACCAACAGAAGGAAATTATTCAATTATTAAATTAAAACTGCCGAATATGGAGCAAAACTACGCAAACCTGCCCAAAAACGAACCTTGGCACTGAGAGGCACCAACACCACTTTTTATCACCATGCAAACCTAAATGAAATACAATACGCCGAAGCGTACTCAAGTCTACACACGCATCGTTTACAAACCCGTGATCATTAGCCCAGTCATTTCCTGCAGTGCGCAGTTCTCACATATGAGGGTTTGGATTTGGAAGGCTACTTTGACTCCTGGGAAGAGTTGCATAACGTACAAACCAACCAGCAACAAAAACACAGTGTGGATTTGTCGATAAGCCAGATTTCGAGGCTTTGTTCCTCTCCAATAAGTCTGGCAGTCAGTCTTCATCTTTGTGGTAAGGGCCTGAGGAGCAGCCTGGCTGCAATGAGGTGTGAGGTCATGTGCTTTATGACTGTGGTGCCGAGGATCCTCCACACCCTTTTCTCACACTGCATGAACAGTCCACACAGCCAACGTCTTAAAAAAAACCTTTCCTTCTTCACTCTTTCCATTGTTGCTTACCTTCTTCTGGATTACTAATTATAAGATACTCAAAGGAGACATTCTGTATTTTTTCGATATATTTATTGCTAGTTGAATTTTCTCTATGTTTTTTAGATGTTAAAAAGTGTTAAATTGCTGAGGTAACTTTTACAGGAAAATGTATCATGGGATCCATCTGTTGTATTTGGCCTATTATTATTACTCTTTCACCCATCGTCTGTGCCACTTCATCTTGGGGCTGGAACCTATTCCAGGAGACTTCGGGCAAAAGGCAGGGTACACCCTGGATGGATTGCCAATCCATTCCATTAATAAAGGCATTGTTATTATTTTGATGCTTTTTCTCTCCTTGTTGGATGTGTTGTAACGGTATAATGCATTCCTGCCATCTCTATTTATATCTGTATCTGTATTCATATTTAAACTCAAAGTGGGTGTGGCCTAAACTGAAACACTTTCCAGAATGCTTTCCTCTAATTATTCTCCCATGATGTTGAAACTACATAACTGTTTTATTCCACGGCAAATTTACCACAGTACCATAATGCTCATGGAAGGTCTTATCTTTCTTCCTGGTTGAAATGTGTGTGAAATTGTGGTTCATTCTTGTATAGTAAAGTTAGCTTTTGGTGTCTTGCAGGTGTGTCTCGGACTTTTGTTTCAAAAGAAAGAAAAAAAAAACTAGTTGTGATTGTTGCCCACTACCCTGATGTATAATAGAATTCTATTCTTCTTTTCTCCATTATATTTTCATTTTTTATGGTCTTCCCATGCTGTGTTATGTATTAAGCGATGTACTTCCCATGCTGTGTTATGTATTGTCATTTTTTATAGCAATGGTGTTTTTTTTTTACAGGATCAGGTTGCAAGCCTGACACCCAACCCTCCTCCCTTTTCATCCGGGCTTTGAGACCCGCAAGGGCAGGGGGATTTTCTGTGGGCAAAGGTTCAAGGGCCTTGCCCAAGGGACCAACAGTGGAAACACGGCAGTGACAGGGTTCGAACCCCCAACCCTCCAGTCAGCAACCCAGAGATTCTACTGCCTGAGCCACCCCTGCCTCAGTATTAAACATACTTTCCAGCCTTTCCTTATTAAACCATTTCCCCATTTGGTGTCAATCAGAATAGAATAGGTTCCCCTTTGAGAAGGATTCTCTCAAGTTCTTTCTTCTGTTGGTTCCAGCACGGCCAATCCACAAATATTTTGTTTTGATTTTGTTATAAAAATAGTTTGAATAAATTATTTAAGCAATATTTAGCCTGCATATTAGTCTGTTTGTTGAGTCTGAATTAGAGCAAAATTGATTGTTTTTGTTCTTTTTTTTTTTTTTTTGCTAGTTTCATTGGGGCTGAAAATGTTCTCAAAGTCATTGAGCTCATTGCTCAGCTATGGTAATGAAAAACAGTAAACAATCATTTGCCAAGTATAGCAAAAAAAAAAAGAAATCATAAAAATCACCAGAACATGAAGTGCACAGAACAGGTGCTAAATAAATAATTAGATTTAATTTGTGCATGACATCCAGCCTTTCTTTTCTTTTTTTTTTTTGATTTTGCAGTCCAAATATCAAGAACACTGTGCATTTCTTCAGGATTACAGGCTGTTTTGGCTCAGTTTGTGGCTTATGGTTCTGCTAACACTCTATGGTTAAAAGTACTGTATGTGGGCACTTGTCTAAACCCATATGTTTGTTGAACATCCCATTCCAGATCTAGTGCCCCTTTACTCTTCTGGAAGTACATGTTCAGCCTTCAGCCATTAGTGAGGCCAATTCATTCCAAAGATGTGCAGCAGGGTTCTGGTCAGGTCATGCTAGACTTTACTTGGAAATGAACCATCTCACTCAGACACGCTCAGACGCGTTGTTTTGGTCCGTATCCAAGTTAAGTTGTTGTGTTCTAACCAGCCCGAACCAATCAGACCAAGAAGAAAGAGGGTTGAGTCAAGTGGATTGCATGTGGCCTTTTGACTATCGCCCCCTGATTACTCTCATTAGACCTTAGACAATCTTCTAGCTGCACAGCTGAACTCACATTTCCAGACAGTTTGTTCTATCGTGCTGTTTCCCAATGACTGTCTGGGTGGTTGTTACAAGCCACTGCCTCTTGCATGCTGCACTTTCACCTGCAATTCAGCATATACCACAGCTAAGACACATGGTGGCCAGCTTAGAGGAGACTGCAGTGCCATTCTTCAATACATTCCTTTCACCTCCACAGGCGTACTAAAGTGTACAGGCACTGTGCCCTCTAATGTGGGCCTTTACTTATCACATGGGTTTACCGCTTCTGTAAGTGTTTCTAGGGATTCAAATTATAGTCCACTTCAGAGCAAATGTTAGAAAGAAAATAAAAGTTACAGGGAGTTTTCTAAATGAAGGGAACAAAAACAATGAACAGAGCCTCCTTTAAAATGGCCCGGAGCTAAAAATAAGACTTAGCAGTACTCATTTGAAAACCATGGGAAAGTTTGTTTTGTTGAGTCCACAGCCTACTATCTACTATAAAAGAGTGTGTGCTGTCTTTAGTATAGAGGGGAAAAAAACTGGTTGTTAGAGGAGTGACTGTAAATAGCTGCTATAACATAAGTGATAACAGGAAATAACTTGTTTTGCAGAAATTACACAACAATTCAACAAATTCGATGAATAGCTAAAAAAAAAAAATTTTTTTTTTTACTGTTAGCATTGATATATTGCCGTGATGTATACAGTAAAGTTCATCAACGGTTTCAAGTTTTTGACATTTTGTTATTTCACACTTATCTTAAAATACTGTAGATTTAAATCCTTTTTCCTCCTCATTCTATACACAATACTTCACAATGAAAGTAAAAACAGATGTTTGGAGTGTTAGTTCATTTATAATAAATAAATAAAGACTGAAATATGCTACTTACATAAGTATTCATTCCCATGACTTAGTACTTGGTTAAAGCACCTTTGGCAGCAATTACAGCCCCAAGTCTGCCTGTGTATGATGTTGCAAGCTTGATACACCTTTCATTTTTAGGTTTAGTCTATTCTTCTTGGCAGAATCATTCACGTCTAGCCAGGTTGGATGTCAAAGATGCTTTATTTAGTTCAGGTCCATATTCTGCCTGAGCCACTTCAGGACTTTGATCTGAAGCCACTCCTAAGCACTCTGTAGAAGTTTTTTTTTTAAACTCGAGATACCGCTTTATTTTTCTGCATCCATTTTCCCTCTGTACTGACTAGGCTCCCAGTCCCAGCTACTGAAAAACATCCCCACAGCATGATTCTGCCACCACTGTGTTTGGCTGTAGGGAGGAATTTAATAAGGTGATGCATAGAGCCTGACTTCCTAATTCCAAATAGTTCAATCGTTGTGTCATCGGCATAGAGGATTTCATTTCTCATGGTCTAAAAGTCCTGAAAGAAGGCTTTTTGGCAAACTCCCAGCAGGTTGTCACATGCTTTTTAGTGAGGAATGGTGTCTGTCTGGCCGCTTTACCATAGATTGGTGAAGTGCTACAGTACAGTGATGGTTGTTTTCACTCTAGCATACACCTTTTTGTTGACACCTTATAAAGAAAGCTGTATCCATCCATCCAGGAACCTTTATAGTCAAAGTAAGGACCAAGGAGGCCAATGGTGACCATTCTATTTATTCCCATTTTCACAACCGTGGTAGGACCTCCAGTTAACATTCAATTTAGGAACGCAAATAAGCCTAATATGCATGTCTTTGGTCTGTAGGAGGAAACCGGAGTACCTGAAAGAAACCCACCAAGCACGGGAAAACATGCAAACTTCATGCACACAGACCTCAAGGCAGGAATCAAAGACAGGTGTGTGTGCCTTTCCTAATTATGTCCAATTAAGTCAATTAGGTACAGATGGACTCCAATCAAGTTGTAGATGCATTTTAAGGACTATTGATGAAAGCAGGACGCAGCACAGCTCAACTGCAAGTGTCATAGCAAAGAGGTCTATATACGTATTGTATATAAATGGGATATTTCATTGTCATTTTTTAAAAATAAATTATCAAACCTCTTTAAACATAAATTTTTACTTCATCACTGTGGCGTATTATGTATTTGAATCCATTTTAGGATGAGTTTGAAGGAAAGACACATTCCTGTCTATAGAAAGATTTTTTTGTAATTTGTATCAGGCATTAATAAAATAATTCTGTGCAGCATGAAAATTCTGATTCATGCACATTACTTCAACTGGAATAATCTCAAAATGCCTCATTATAATGTGATCCACGTTCGTATTCTCCATCACATCTGGTCAGCTCTCTTTAGGGCTGCGAAGGGGAAGTGCTGGGTGTGTGCTGGGGTTTCTCTGACTCCCTTCCTCTTCTCCTGACGTGGCCCACAATCTCTAAATACATTGTCTTTGTTTGGTTCCTTTGTTTTCCCCATCACATTGGTTTCCTAAAACATTTTTAATTTTAACTTCTTCATTGTTTTGCAAAAACCACAGCTTGTTCTCCATCCTTATGACTATTCCGTAGAGCAAAAGTTATACCTTAGATTGTTACAAAACACTGACATTGGCGACTCCTTCTAAAATATTAGGTCAAAGTCGCCATAATTAACAAGCATGCATTTTATTGGTTGAATAAAAACTTGTTCATTATTAGGCTTAGAATAAGAGCTACTCAAATAAAAACACACATTCCCACCGATCACAATCCAACAGTGCTGTAGCATGAAACATTTTCTTACAGTACATTTTGGTTTGATTTTAAACCATACAGTTCCTGTGTCTTGTATTCTTCTTACTCTGTAGTGTACGAAACCAGTAGATATTTTAATAACTTTCATGTGAACAGCAGTTAAGCATAGATTTATGTTCCTATGAAAATACCTCAAACCACAGCACTCCATGAATATAGCTATACTTGTCTGATGAATGATTAGG
>JAOVVB010000049.1:21897705-21915950 GCA_028570985.1 Heterobranchus longifilis
CCCTTAACCCTCAACTGCTCAGATGTGTAATGAGATAAAAATGTAAGTCGCTCTGGATAAGAGCGTCTGCCAAATGCAAGACAGCCAAGTTTCAGAACTCCAGTTTCATAATTTCTCATGAACACATAACAGTACATGCAATTGATTATTAGAACACAGCATAAAAAAATGGAATTTAAAACATTAGGATTTGCTGATCAACTATTGTCTTTAGGGTGGAAGATATTAATATGGCGTTCACAGCTAGGATTATTCTTGAAGCAATATATTGTCAATAATTGTAACTCCTAGATTAGTCCGTGTGTTTCATTTTATTTGCCATTTTTTTATCTGTAAATCATCATAAGTCTAATTTCTCTTGTTTTTCTTTTAAATATTCTCCTTCAGTACTTTTATTTTTCATCAGATTACATTTAAGATAAAAGGGGGAAAATGGCAGTATCTCTTAAGATCACATACTCAATCCTTGATTTTTTTTTTTATTCTTTTTTTCAGGATTCAAGGAACATGTTTGCATTTAAAAAGCCATTGGTCTAGACACTAGTAAAGAACATAGACACTTGTTCTTTTAGAGATGTGAAACAGATTATTGATTTAAGCAGATGAGCACCCCATTTCTGAATACATATAACTTTCCATGCATAAACATTTGCAGAAATTTTTAATTTCTGCAAATTAAAAAGTTAATTTGATTAACTTGTTTTTTATTATTATAATTTTTTGTTAATAAAATATAACTTCGTAGCCAGAACAAAGGTTTCACACCCTAATTTTTTTTTTTACCTTTGATTACAGAGCACACAGTGTGGAGACCAATTCGTTTGTGACAGACCCACTCTATCACGACCTGAGTCCTGGAGTATTGCCGTGCCATTAGGAAAGAACACATGCATTAATGCGATGACCTGGTCATTCAGTTCGTCAGGTGACTTAATTTTATTGCCACATACCACTGCTAAGCCTAGATCCGACCAACTGAACCAACCCCAGATCATAACACTTCCTCCAGAGGCTTGTACTGGATAATGGGCACTATGCATGATGGGTGCATCGCTTCATGTGCTTTGCTTTTATGATGCAACTTCTCCCAGCATTTAATTGATCTCCATTCATAACTTTAATGCAACCGAAGTTCATGGCTCCTTCTAATATCCTTCCAATTTTTAACAATGTGTTGAAGGGTTCTTAACTCATCATTTCCTGACATTTTAAATCTCCTTGTTTGTTTTCTTTGCCTGATGCAGGCCAATAATTTGACCTTTATGAAAGAGTGACTTTTTTTTTAGAAAGGAAGTGTACTAAGTACTACGATAAGACACCAGATTCAGACCTCGCTGTTAGCCCTTTGTCGTATTTCACCAGGGGAACCTGAGATGTTTGTACAGTAGCTCTCTGGTAGATAACGCTACATACTGTAGCACGTATTTTTCTACAGACAAAAAAACTATTTTTACTTCTGTATGTGTTAAAATCACAAGAAAGAAAATGGCACAATTGCAGATTCTATAACATAGAGTGTAGCAAAGAAAATAGGGGAAACAAATCCTATCCAAATCTGATCAAACTGTTGAATTGTAAGTTGTAAGTAGTAAATGTAAATAAAAAAGAAACTTATTGCATCTCTTAAACTTACAGTCTGACATGCAGGTTTTACAAGCTCATGTCGAGTCAAGTCTTAACTGCATTGATCTGCATTAATATCAATTCAGATTTTACACAGCTGGTCCAAGTATTGCTTTAGGAGATTTGGCCAGCGTTGTCCTCAGGAGTCATGCTTATTTTCAAACTTCAGTGGAGTCAGGTTTTCACAAGTACACTTTTTTCTTTTTTCTTTTTTCTCCTTCCCTCCCTGGAACAGCACTGGTTATTCTAAAACATTGCCTAACTTCTGTTTAAATGGACTATAAATGGTTCGAATGTCTGCATTTGGTGCCTGAGGGAACTGCTTCTCTGGTCAAGTAGTCGTCTGCGCCACATACCAGAGACCTGCTTTGTTCAAAACACCTTCTATGAACCGAAAACGGTCCAAATAACAAGGTGCATATCTTTTCGACATTGGGAAAATGATATAAATTTGATTTATGTGCAAACATCATTCAATCCGAGAAGCCAAAGAGCAACTTAAGATTTATTGGAAGTGCAGAAAAGGTAATGTGCTCCAAGGAGACTTATAATACTCTAAATACACACTTTCAACCAAAAAAGGGAAAAATCTCTAAGATATTGTTTATTCTTTTCTATCCCTACAGGCTTATCTGGCCTAGCCTTTTGGACTTGCCTTTTTTTTAAATCCATCTCTTAATACGAATGTGGATTGTTTCTTACTAATTTCCAAAAACACATAATCCTTTTATCTATGTGATTTACTGGCTACATTCCTCATACAAAAATATCCTAGCAAACACTAGGAAAAAAAAAAAAGAAGAAAAAAAAACGACTAATGCATTGATGAAGATATTCTTACCAGTTCATAGTTAGCAGTGGGAACACAGGAGGATGAAACCTGAAAAATAATAAAAGGAGTGTTAGGATGTTGGCAGTATACTTAACAAAAAGAAACAAATGAGACAACTTCTACTTCTGTACAGTAAATGTAAAATCAGTCATAAACATCATGAAAGATGAGACTGTGTGAGATTGTAACCTCATACTCCTTCTCATATAGTGTAACAGATTTTAAGCACAGCGGTCAATATATAGAGGTGTATTTATCCATAATATACCGCCAACCAATCCACAATAATCAGGCACTATTTTGCAAATAGGATTGCGAAGTCAGTGCTGGTTAAAGTGCGATTTGTGTTTGCAGGAGCTCATGATCCGCTGACTGTAATAAGATTAGTGCTCTGGCTAATATCATCGCCAGTCTGTGCGCCTCCAGTGAACAAATGGCCACTGTGCTCCGTAAACAGCAGGAACGCTTGGCTGTAATTAGAACATTAAGATGAAGTATATGGTAACAGATCTGGATATGAAGATGAGGCCCAAACAGGATGCAGAGCGCCAGCTCTCTGCTGCTCCTGCTCGAGCCAGTTCACAGGAAAAAAAAAAAAAAATCTATTCACATTACAACTCAGGACAAAGAAGGTAAACAAAAGCAGGCTGAATTGAATGCTGCTTATGTAATTCCATCCATGCATTTGCACATTCCAACCCATACGGTATATGCCATGAACGTATAACACTTACGGTAACTCCAAAACATCTCTCTAACCTGGCATCAGGGTTAAATTTACCATTCCTCTTCAGTTGCATTATCACTAAGATATATCAAGATCTCCACAAGATCCTCAAATTCACCAAGGTCTGATTATATGAAATCTGATTTCTTAGGTATGTACCTCTGATCTCGGCTCAGATATCACCTAAGGACAAAGAAGATAAACAAGCTACCCCAATCTCCTCTCAAGTCCTAACTGGATACATTGACTCTCACGAGTCCAAAAACAACTATATTAGATGAAGTCTTTTTCATATCAGTCTGTTTTTATTTGCTGGACGAAGTTGAAAAGGAGTGAAATTGGATTATTCTGCGAAATGGCTCATAAGAAGCTGCAGTTGTTTAAAATTCCACTTTGACAGCTACATTATTTAAGCCTTTACTAAGACAGGATTGGGTGTTCTTTCATTTTAGAACACCAACAGGATGTTTTGAACGCAAATGGCTCCAGAAGAAATAAGCTGAGAATGAGGAGTGAAAATATTTCCTACCGAAACATGTTATTTCAGCTGAGGATGTGGGTGTGTGAAATACATAAACACTATCAATCTCCAGCTTTGAAAAACTTTCAGAATATCTAAATGAACCGTAATAACACAACGGTTAAAACAACTATAAACAACAGGAAATGAAAAAGAAGGGTTCTATCATTTTTGTCTCGATATTAGACGTGTACTCAGACACATCAGAGTCAAAACAAAAAAAGAAAGAAAAAAGGACAGTGTAAAAATATGACTTTTTAAATAGTATGTTTGTTTGTTGGTTTTATAATTAGACTTGGAATCTTGTGCCTCGGTAATGTACCTCTAAAATTCTGTCATAACTTACATTCATTAATGTCCGATATGAAAACACAATTACTTTCAAAACATTAGTGTTGCAATTTATACTTTAATCCCTTAAATGATTTTTTTTTTACTTCCAAACTATTCAATAGCACACTACAAACCTTGTGTAAAACAGTGAAGAGGCATTACTGAATTATTATATCTCTCAATATTGCCTCTAGCTTACCTTTCTCCGCAAGTCCTGATTTGTACAGTATGCATAACACCAACATAATACATTAACTCATTCATTCAATTATCTTCTGTAATCTTTTTTATTACACTGGAAACACTGGATGTAAGGTTGGAAAACCAGCTGGTATGGCATTTACGCGTATGAGAAATTTAGAGTGGCCAATCCATCCTGAGCATGTTTCTGCCATGTGGATGGAAACCAGAGAACCTTGAGGAAACTCAGGCAAACAAGTGGAGGACAAGAACATACACTCATAGGAAAAATGTCTTACTAAGTTTTCTTTGTGTTCGTTATTGTGTAAAATAGGGGTTAGCACGGTCACCTTGCACCTCTAAGATCCGGGTTCCATCCCCGCCTCAGGGTCTGTGTGCATGGAGTTTGCATGTTCTCTCCGTGCTTGGTGGGTTTCCTCTGGGTACTCCAGTTTCCTCCCACAGTCCATAAACCTGCAGATTAGGCTAACTGGCGTTCTCAAATTGCCCATAGTCCGTAAAGGTTGACCAGAGGTCCTACCACGGTTGTAACAATGGGGAAAAATACAGTGGTCATCATTAGCCCACAATGGTTACCATTGGCCTCCACGATCACTAGTTGGACTGCAGAGATTCCTACGTAGATGGATGGATAGATTGTGCATTTGAAACCCTCCCTGGCTCAAGTTGTAAAGTTTAACATTGACTCTTAAAGGGATCTCCCAGAGTGACTATGTCAAAGGCAAACCTAAACCCAATACAGCACAGACTCTGACTTTTTTTTTTTTTTTTTTTTTACCAGGCACTGTGTTTAACATACAATCCTTTGTCTGTCTGAACTGTCCGAGTTTGAAATTCCATCACCTGGCTCGGATCTGCTCATGAGTCCACAGTGGTGACAGCTCCTCCACCTGGGTCATTCCAACACCTTGTCTTGGTCCTAATATCTATTCCTTCCAAGTAACCTCTTGGAAGACTATCTAAAACTTCTGAGAATATAGAAGGGCTTATTTTCTTTTTTCCCTTTTAAAGTAACCTCAAATAGCAAGTGATATGCAAACCGTATCTGTTTCCATAACCTAACTAAACTGGTATGATGTGGTTGCAGTGTGAAAATGTGCTGTACTGTTGAGATTGATCTCAAGCGAGTGGTAGCTCACTCAGTGCTCTTAAGAATGACAGAAAAAATCCTGATGTCACTGTTGGAGCCCTGACGTATTGTTTAAACTGCTCCGCTCTACAGTACGTGTGAATTTAAAAAAACAAAAATAAAATCGGTTACCAAATAAAATGAAAGTAAATCTTTGTCTTGGGACATGCCAGATCTTTTGTTGTGACATTTATTCAATTTATTGCAATCTGAGACAGTAGATATGCTTCCAGAGATTGAGATGAACAACCGAATATCATTGGGAATATCAAGTTGCACGTTTCTTGAGTTGAGAAGCATGGGGCGTAGTGACAACAAGTATTCCTTATTCGTTAAATGAAGATGAGTAGACAAAACAAATAACACTATCTAACTGTATGGTTCAAAAGATCAGCTCAGCTCCTGCCCATTCTCCTGCGCCAAAACGTGACATGGGTGGATTCAATCAGTGGTGAGTTGTTCCCACACAGATTATCCAGATTCTAGATAAATTTCTTACATTCCAACTAGGTATCTCTGGATCTCTGTAGCACAGAACCGTGAAACTCTCGACAGCAGCACTCGGAGCGGTTCCAAGCTCCTGTGGAACCCAGGACGAACCCATCTAACAAGAGCACAGGTGAGTGGGCAACCAAAGCTCCAGACGTAAAACACCCGAGAACTATTTTGTGGTGGGAGAAAGAGAGGATCACGAGGGAGAGAAGACAAGCTTAGTGTGGGTTATGAAGGCAAGAACAGAAACAACCTGATGTTTGTTTGTTTTTGTATCGAATAATTTTCTCACCACCAGACAAAAATATCTCCCAATCTCTCTCTCTCTCTCTCTCTCTCTCTCTATCTGTACCAAACTGGAGCAGGCCGCCATGTTCACGTTCCTCACAGCACCCCTGAGAGCTCATTTATCTTTATTATGTGTCTTTGGCTTAAGGGCTAATCAGAGTCTTCATGAGAACTCAGATCTCCCTTAAAACTGCTGACATGTTTCCATGTTTCCTCCGATATCCTCCCTGTTTCCACACTGTGTTGCATGTGTTAAGGTGGGGCCCCTGGTACATATTTTCCAAACCATACTAATTACTCTAATCTAAGCCAGTAATTAGTACCATACTGCCCGGCTTGCCCAAAAACAATGCCCAGAAATCACCTGGAAATGCTATAACAACTATGTAACACAAACAAAATCTCATGTAATCAAACAGAATTAATCACACAGGCAATCAACAACGGAAGAAACAATATAGTCCAACATACAACACGATTAGAAGATTGTTCCAATATAAACATTCACAAATTATGCTAATAAGAAGAGATGCTTTGCATCGCGTTTGTCGTTTCTTTCCATGTCTGCGAGATCGCTGGGATCAGAAATTTTTTAAGGATAGAAACTGTGCACCCAAACTTTGTAATCCTCTTGGCCAGTTTTCTCTGGGAAACAAAGCCTCTGTATTCTCTTTGTGAGGGTGGAAGCACATGTTTGATACTATCAGACTGTACAAATGAGTGTAGTATAATAAGGGGTAATTATGTTTTGGCATTCCGTACATGCTTATGTTAACTAAATTAAACCAAGGGTCCATGGCACATTGAGAACTTATACTCCGAAAAGTATAGCGCTCCTCTTGTTCTTTCTCCAGGGGAAAAAAACACTCTCTTATCTCCAAATATTTACCATCTCAACCTCAGCCAGTTCAGGCAAGTACAACATGCATGTGCTTGTGTTTTTTTTTTTTTTTTAAGTGTCCCCTTAAGCAGGAAATAAGGCTCTGTTGAGGTCAAGAAATGGCGGACAATAGAAACATGGCCACTAAGATCTTAGATCTCCACACTTGCATAAACACGCAGGACTTTTTTTTCATGCAGACTTTTATGTTTATCCAGGCTGAAATAATCCATGCGTCTGGCACGCCATCGCTAAAAGGTGCTCTTGCCAATATTCAGAGTCCAAATCACATCCACTTTCCATAACCAAAAACAGAAAGATTACCCAAACACAGGTAAGGCACTGAGTGCCAGAGAGCATAAAAAAATCTTCTTTTTTTTGTAATAAAAAATATCCATGGAACAGCATGTAGCTTGTGCAAAATTCTGCGTTCTTGACTGACGGTACCACCCTCCTCCTCTCTGTCTCCCACTTGTTTACTGCACTCATATTCTGTAGAAAATGAAATGTGTAGCAACAGCCCTATGAAATGTTTTTGGTCATAATATTTGTAAGCACAAATGCAAAGCATGCCTCTGAACTGTATTTATTAGTTTGACTAAGGGCAAATTACAAAAAGGCATTTTACTGACATCATAAACTCTGGTTAACTCATAAATGAATACAATTTGTTATATATAGCTCAAAAAAAAAATAAGGGAACAGTTAGTCCCAGTTTGACTCAAACACCTCTTACAGTATGTATACTGTATACATGTTCAAGTCAAACTAAGCGGTCAATTAATTTTTTTTTAGCAGTATATGTATGTTTTGTCTGAATTTGTTATTTATCATCTGTCTAACTCGCTCACTCGTCTATACCACTTTATCCTGTTTACAGGGTTACAGAGGGGTCTGGAGCTTCTCCCAGGAGACTTAGGGAACGAGGCGGGGTACACCTGGACAAATTGCCCGTAGTGAGTGAATATGAATTGGCACCCTGTTCACACACTACGGGCAATTTGGGTAAAGCCCAATTAGCGTAATCTACATGTCTTTGGACTGTGGGAAGAAACCAGAAGCACAGGGAGAACATGTGCATAAAGGCGGGAATCGAACCCTGACCATCGAGGTGCAAGATAACCACAAAGCCACAGTGCGCCTATCATCTGTCTATTGTTTATTATTATTAAGCTAGGTTAATAAAAGTATAATGCCTAGATTTATTATAATAATAATAATAATAATAATAATAATTATCATTATTATTATTATTTTTTTTTTTGTTATTATTATTATTAATAATAATAATAATAATGATAATAATTGCTAGATTGGGGCATTGGTGGTGGCTCAGGCAGTTGAGGATCTGGCTTGCTGATCGTTCAAGCCCCGTCACCACCAGGTTGATGCTGTCGTGACCCACCGATTGATCCGTGAGAACAGCGTAGAGTGGACAGTGAAAGGGTTGAAAGGGTGAACCAAGCAGGGAATGCCAGAAAAAAAAAGTACCATTCGAACTCCGGCCTACTCTCACTTGATGTTTTGTTTTCATCATCTTTTCCAAAACCCAGTTCAACAAAATAAACAAATATAGAAACCAAGGAAACAGGATGTGACTTCTTAGTAGTGATCACATTACAATGATTTACACATAAACATTATAAAGGCCGAGATGAAGGTCAGTCTTGGTGTTCAATGCTCCATCCATGCACTCTCAGAAATAAAGATAGCAATCTGCACTGGTTCTGTGGTGACATCTTTTATCTTGAAATGTAAATATAGTGTTCCATTAAAATATTTGAAGGTACATCATTTGACTTTAGGCCCAAAAATTTTAGGCCTTAGTTATGCGTTTGATTCTAACCATTCACTGCTTTCCAAACTTTGAATGTTGCAATGTGATTGGCTATAGTTCTATGGGGGTTTTTTTTTCAGTTTTTCATGTGATAAAAAACAAAAACTAAAATCAATAAACTGTTAATCAATGTCAATGTCAACGATTTGAAAGTTAATTTTGACTGTTGTTTCCCAGTTGGGGAGGGCACACTGGGTAAGAGAAATGACCAGACTCTCTAGCAATAGAATGTGGATTACGCCAAAAGTTGAACTGTTGTTGAGAGATTAAAGAACAGTTGAAGACAAATAGTGAAACCCAAGAGCTTTAGGGTGTGAATAAAAGTGAATAAAAACAGAGGATGAGGTCAGTCAGCTCTGTTTACATCCAGTCCCATTTGGCTGCCTCAAATGCTACTACACAGCAAACCTCCAGCAGTGTACACATTACTAAACCTTGCGAAAGACTGAACACCTTACATTTGTGTGCAAACTGACAGGTAGAGTGGCAGGTTGAGGCAAGACAAAAGTATTAGCCAGTCAAAGTGGCATTTAGTTCTCTGGGGAGGAAGAGTTATGAGCTGAAAAAAAAAAAACAACCCTTAATGGGCTGGTGACGATATGCATTTCACTTACGGAGGCGATTGACATTAAGATACGTTCTCAAGAGCGGCTTTGCTCCAACATACAGTATTAATCCTTATTACGGACATGATACGGTCTCAAACCGAACTCTAATCGAATAAAACAATAACAATTCCACACTGGGAAGAAGAATGCTGATATAGTGTACTTTACCATAGTTAGACTGCATGGTACATTAAAACTATTAAATATCCTCTGCAATTGCATGCTGCACAGGAATGAACACAGTGCTCAATGCAAAAAATTGAGTACAAGAAGTCTCTGGAATAACAAGAATCTTTCACACTTTGTCTTTAAACTGCTTCCTTTAGTTTTTCCTCCCTCATGTTGTATCAGTGCAGATATGGCTTTCCTGCCATTATTTAACTGCCAGGTCAATAAATCAAATTAAAACGCAAACAAGTTCCAAGGTGATTTTCTCCAAAAATGGGCCTGCTTCATATAAACATTCCACAGAGAAACATCGTCTGATAAGAGCACCATGCACATGGAGTTTAGGTCAGGGTGGGGTCTGGGATTTGGGGTTATTGGGGCAGTGCAGAACTCTTCCCATGCCTCCTATTCCCATGCACCGCTAGCACAACACAGCACAGTAACACCCCCTTCTTGTCTATCATTCCCAGAAAAAATATTTTAGATTTTGTTCTGCGATGCAGGGAGTGGCGTTCGTGCTGCACATGCTCACTGATGCACCATCACTAAATCCTTCATGAGGCCCATGGCACAATCAGTCCCTGGACCAGCAGTCCTGTTTTTCTGAGAATTAGTGAAAACAAGCCCTGTGTGCATATCATCCATCAATCCAGGACAGAACAAGTCTCCTGAGACAGCATTACGCTGTGGATTTTAGCTTGCAGAACCCCTCTCGGGCTGAGCTTGGCTTTCATTCTCATGACAGGAGATGGATAACATATACTTACATAGGGTAGAGTGGCTGAGGCAAAGAGGTGGGCAATGCTCAGGAAAAAATGTAGAAATGACCATGAATATTATGTATTCTTGTAAATGTACAGTATGTGAGAGTGCAGAAAGTTGAAAAGATCCCACATCGACTCAAACATCTGGGCCAACTTTAATATTCGTTGTTGTTTTCATGATAACAAGCTGAATGAAAAGAGGATGTTTACTACAGGTTTCCAGGCAACAGTTGTCTGAAAAACAGCACTAAACCAATTTTAAAGCTGCATATGCAGGATGGAAAACAACAGAGGGGAAACTGTCATGCTGTAAACCAAGTCACGTCCAGCCGGTGGGAAGTAAAACAGGAATAAATATCCATGTGGTGAGCAATGAAAGGCCAAACTATGGCAGTGCTCTGAGAGTAATCTTCTGCGATCGACCGTCTCTGATTGGAGCTTCCCACAGAACATATGGAAGCAATCGAGATACGTAGCCGCTACTATGAGATGACAGATTGAGCTATATGAGGGAATAACAGTATCTACACTGCTTACATTCATACAGACTAAGTGAGACCTGACTGGAAGTATCAAATCAATCAGTCATGTCCAGCTGTTTGATGGGACCTATGCTGAATTTTGACAGTCATGGGTTTCAAAAGCATACCAAAGTGATATGAATAAGAAAAGATTTTGTGGCCAGTGCTCATTATTTCCCTGGCTGCAAGGCCAGTTTGGGCTAATGTGACGTAACATCACTTCATAATGGTGGTAAAACACTGAAATTTGACAGTACAGGAAGATCACTCAACTTGAACGACTGGCTTACAACAATGCTCCAATTGACCTCAAATGTACAGTACACGCCCATATCAGACTGGACGACTGTGGAAAAACCAAGAGATTCATACCATAATGTATTCTTTCCTTTACGGTAGCCTACCGATTTGCTCAAGCAGTTGTCTGGCTGTCAATGTACAGTATGGAGAACCAGTGCATCGTTTGTTTGCTCGTAATGTCTCCGTCCTATTTTCAAGAGAAAAACATTCATGCCAGTAGCATTACCGATTGTGGTTCACATTGCCTGGTTGTTCTGGCTTTGGAGACCACACTGGGCAGGTTGTGACCACAGCACTTTGGACTGTTCTCATGATTAATGTGCTTCTTTAAGTAAGTGATTTTTTTTTTTAAATCCGCATAAGCATTTCTGCTTATAATGCAAAAACATACCAAGGACCACTATTGAGCAGTCTGTATATAAAATTGGACCAAAATTAAATTCAGGATGTTTTCACTAATCCTGCCCCTAAATGACTTCCTCTGGCACCCTTAACAATGCTTGAGGTTGCCAAGCCTCTAGAGCTGACGTAGAGCCAATTTCGGAAAAATGTTCCGAGCAAAAGCAAATCCTAATCCATTTTCCTTAATGAAAATCTCTATATGGGCAGTGTGGAGCTAATATATAAAAGTATAGACCTTACATATCATATCTCTCGTCACCCACTTTGGAATTTAATTGCGCTGCCAACCATCTGTATGATATTAGCAAAGGAACTGACTAAATATATAGGCTATAAGACGACCAAGGCTATATGTTACAGCCCCAATTTCCCAGCCAAAAGGCACCATTATTTTACACTAGGACATAAGAGAAATGCCAGTTACTCTGATGGAATGGCTATGAGGCCATCTTATCAAAGTATACTCACTTAACATAAATCTTAACCACAACTGCACAGAAATGAAGTTGCAGAGGCATTTATCGACTGTTGCATAATCCTCGGTAAGGAAGTAACCAAGCCACTATCTTTCCTCCTTTTCCCCATATTGGGAATAAAACACTTCATTTATATTCCGAGAGCATTTCCAATTTCGTTTCTGCCATTTGTATCTCTCTACTCCTGTGCCTCTCCAACCGTATTGCACTTCATCAATGACAGATTTCGTGCCATGCCTTTCTACCAAACTGCACCCATAAACCATTGGCCCAGATGGCTGTGGTTTGCTTTCAAACAGCAAAGAAACTCGTGCGGTTGAGAAGGAACAGAGCCGTGAAGATGCCCCTAAATCACACGTTTTTCTCCTGACACCTTTTTTCGTGCACAGGGATGTCTATAGCGTGCATTCCTGCCTTTAACAGCGAGTCATCTTGGCCCTAAACACACGAATTTACGAGAAGGCCTTCCTTCCTCGCCTCCCTCCTGTGAGAGCTGCAGGACTGAATGATGCCTTATCGCCTCTGAAGATTTTCTGCTAATTTACTGTGACCTTGTAAAAGTGCGACCTTTGCCCATGAAACACTCTTCTCCCCCTCTCCCACTCTGCTTGATTCTGAAACTTTTCAGCTGTCTTTTCTGGATTCCATCAGCTGGCACGAAGCTTTCCCATTTTCACACAACGTGTCACCGGGGAACGCCGACATCTTCAAGGTATTTTCTCAGCATGGATTGATGAAAGCCATCGAACTTCTTTGGACAAAGCAGATGTACTATATGGGGAGGAGGATCAGATCTGTTAACGAGCACATAACTCCACAGAGGAGATAAATTGAGTCAAACAGTCTACAAAAAACAAACATGGTGCATTGTAAAACTGAGAGGTTTCTATAGCCTCATAATGATGCTTTCATTTTACAAGTAACCAGTGATGAAGGAAGAGGAACGGTATCTTTTCTATGAGAACTTTTCACCGTTATATGTGAGTAAAATAGTATACGTCATCAAAATCTATTGCTTAATCAGACTGTGCGATTACTAGAGCCAGAAGATCTTTAAAGCCATCTTGTTAGTAGTGCTGAAACATGGCGCAAGAATGTAAACAAAGACGCAGAACATTCGAACCATCAGACTGACATCAACGTACTGTAACCCATGTGAATTCCACACTTGAACAATGACCTTAAATTCGTTTCGCATCGGGTTTCTTTCAGTTCCACCTGCTTAGGAAACAGAAAGCATACCGATGTGTATAAGTCATGCAAAAAAACGAGGCGAATTTATATTATACTGGCAGCTTATATAGCATCACCGAACAGATCTTACCGCCATGGGATGAAATGATCCTTGAACTCATAATGGGCCATTTCTAAACATACATTTATCAAACAAAATTTTCTACGGTACAATAGAAAGCCACTGCACTCCTGCCATACGTTCTCAGAAGAACATCAGTAAACCACACCTGCATTATGTTTGACTCTTGTGGAACCAAGAACCATCGTCACTGAATACATACTGTATATGTTAGTTTCAAATCTCAAGTACCCCTTATTCACATTATTGCATCAGGTCAATAACCTACAATCGTGTTAACTCCGGGAAACTAAAAGCTGTTAGCGGGCTCTGTTAGAATCCCTCTTCCTCATCGTACCTCACACATTGTGTTATCTACTCCCTCAGCCAGCAGATTGGTGAAGTTTTTATTGCATGAGGGTATGTGTTATGACATGCACGGTTGCCGCGCAATGCATGGATACAGATGATGAAGAGAAATGCTTAAAGCCAACATTAAAGTCCACCTTTGGATTCCTGCCAAAAGATGATGTTCAGCTTTCCCCTGCATACAGCAAGCTAGCGCAGAAGTAAAGCGGAACCAACTGGTTTACGTTTCTTTGGACTATTTTAAATCCGTGTGGATGCAATAAGTAGAACAACGATGGATATACTGGAAAACTAAAAAACGGCACTGGAGATAAAGGGGTGCGAACATGCTAGTAAGAAGCATACAGTACATACTGTAAGTAGCACAGTAATTACAAGAAGTGCGTCAGAAAGCTAGCCTCATAACAAAACGATGTGGCTCATTCTCTTTAGTTCCGATTAAGATTTTTGATAAATCTGTTCCAGCATGACTTAAACCTTTCTTTCCTCTCTTCATTTCAGCTAAATTAGTCATTATTGCACTACAAGTCATGCCAAAAACACTAACCGTGAGACGTTTCCCATGGTTGAATGCAATGGATTGAAAAGACGGCCTGGTTTAATTGCAGTAAATGGGTTTGTGTCAGCTGATATATGTGGGTATTTAGGGTCAAGGTGGGGACGCGGCCGGGGACTGCAGCAGATTTGTGGATGAGATTTTATTCGGAAGTGTATTACGCTGATTAAGTTAAGCATCAGATATGACAACGTGTGTTAATTAAGGTCTTTTTACGACTGAGACTTAAGGATGACTTATACAGTACCACAGTGCTGATGAATGCTCAAACCAGTAGGTCCAGTCACATAGTTTATATCAATACTAATTTATTAGTATTAGTTTCAAGAATGATGTGACTACAGCACACTGACCAAGCTATCTGTCTAGAAGGGACAGAAAAGGCACGCACACACACACACACACACACACACACACACACACTCAGACAGCCAGTAGCAGACAGCATGCCGCAGGGGGACGTCTATTGTCTTCTCTTTAACAGCAGCTTTGTCATGCTGTCAAGCGCAGTTGTTACAGTAGAAAGGAAAGACAACCTGCTCGCTGTTGTCACAAATTAGCCCTGAGTGCCCTTAGTGTGGGATAACACTCTCACTTTCACCCCCAAACAATACTGATGCTTATAGCAGACACAGCGTCTAAGCCGCAATGGGGAATGCCTGCCCTGGGGCTAAATCCTCCATAACACACACACACACACACACACACACACACACACACACACACACACACAAAACTAATATTCAGAATCTTAGAATCTCAGAATAACAGAATGAAACATTTTGTATTTCAATATACTGTATTACCCAAAGCAAAATCAAACATTTGTGTATAAAGTTAATGTGCAGAGATCTAATCTGAGATTTTTTTTTTCCAGAAAAGACAGAAAAAACATAATCCACATACTGTACATAAACAGAGGGCAAAACTTTTATGTCATCTCAGCTATAATGGCACAATTCTGACAATTCGCCAACCAAATCTCTTATCACCAAATCAGCCTTGTTTTTAAGACGATACTCATGTTAGCTCAGTATCAGGTACTGGCTGATACGCATAACTCTGATTCCGAACATTCTGTATATGTATCAATGTGTGCTCTCTCTCTCTCTCTATATATATATATATATATATATATAGATTCTAAATGATGAAATGATGATAAATCAAAGTCATTAAACCGGTTGAAAGGTTTTTAATCCTGGACACTAAATCCGTACTCATACCAGTGAACCAATCAATCTCCTCATATACAGTATAAGGGTCTTCATTAACATCTTCACCAGTACCGTACAAGTGCAGTCACCTTGGCTTACTACGACCGGACTATCTGAACTCTTTCCTTTTAAAAAGTGATAAGCATTTATTACAACAACATAGTGAAACGAGACAGACAGCATTTCCCTGTAAATTGTGCTTACTCATTTCGAGATCCTGTACGTCCCACGATTACTAAGCGAGAAAGAAAAGCCTCCGCAGTTACTGTAGCCTACTGTACCTCTGTCCTTCAGTCTACCGGCTACAATCCCACGCTCTCGACCATCAACAAGCTCTCTACACGCCGATGTTCATCTTAAGTGTGCGTACATGCGGAGCCTCTCGCAGATCGCCGCCTCCTCGCCAGTTCATTACACACGTGCCATCTGAGAATACTTACACATCGGCTTTCAGTTTCTTTACAAAGGACAAGCCAAGTCTGATTCTCTGAGCAGCTGCTGTTCTCTCGCTGCTGGGTGAAAGGCATCAAGATTCCTTGCATATCTGAGGACACAGACCTGACCGCAGGCTACGCAGAGTAAACGTCTACCCCACACCACCCCCCCACACCAACCGCCCACCCATCCATCCTTACCTGAAACACAGCTGTGGCCATCCTCCAAGTGTGTCTCTGAGTGTGCGCGTACTGTTTGTGTGTGTAAGTAGATCCACTCTAATGCCGCATTCTCCTCAGAACACTAAGGACGGCAACGTCATTCGCTTGTTCTCTGTGGCACGAGACAGGGAAAGGTAATCCAGCCGGAGGAGAAAGGTGTGTGCGTGTCTGAGTGCGTGTCTGAGTGTGTGTAGAGTATGGGTATCCCTGACTTTACCTATTTCAACCAGGAAAAACAATCCTCAAGGTTATGGTATAAAGCAAGGAGTAAAGACAGGACCACAGCACCCAAGAGCTCAATAAGCACACTACAAGGATATCTGGAAAGTCTAGCTGCAGGCTATTGCCAATCCCCCTTTCCTCACTCTTATCCGCCCTCCCTCGCTTGCGCTCACACACTTTCTCCCTCTCGTGCTCCTTCACGCTCTGTCCCTCTGCTACACACAATGCTCCTTTTGCTCTCTCTCTCTCTCTCTCTCTCTCTCTCTCCCCCTTTCTCATGTATGTGAGCAAAAAGGAGTGGAAAAAAAAACACACAGGCCAAAAGTATACAGTCCGAAATTCCTGAACAGTGTGTGGGCTGGACTACGTTTGACAGACAAACCTCCCGCCGCATAAACACCCTCCCTGTGCTGTTATCAAGTTCTCAGCTTACAGGTTAACACATGAGTTGACAAGCTCGCAGGTCGAACAATTCACTCAGCCCAGACCTTGCAATAGTCTGAGGAGCATGCACACACACACACACACACACACACACACACACACACACACACACACACACACTGTAGCACTTATTTATGCAACATGCTGGTTATGATAGCATCATAATCCCTTTAATATTGCAGTTACTGTACATCTGCTTAAATCAAAGTGCTGTTGTGTAAGAGTAACTCTGTTTCACATCTGGATGTATCACACCACGCCATCGCCGACTATTTTCCTATAACAGAACATCCCCAATGTTTTTTTTATTTTATTTCTTATATAACAGCCAGCAGCTTTTAATTCCACAAAAAAAAAAAAAAAAAAAAAAAAACATTATTAGTCTATATCCCGCTCTCACAAACAGGACAAAACATGAAACGTGATAGCAGCCCTAAATAATAAAGCAAATATGAAATATGAATCACAGCCCAACAGTTCATGTTAAAGACTCACTGCCATCAAGATAGGCTGGTAGGCAAATATTTGTTTAGGCATGTGAAAAAGTTTGTACTCCCTAATGGTTTCTGAATAAAGATATCTATGTTTTACTTTGAAGCAACAAATAGTCTATAATATAGAAATTTAATACAATAACATGTAAGTAACAGAGAACATGATATCAATTTCATGGTAAATATCTTAAGGTTCACTATTTGTGGCTTAACTAGTTATATTAAAGTAGGAACGGTGTAACCCTTGAGACTCAAGCAGCACATGCCAGCAACATAGCTTTGGTCAATGACAGATAAAAAAAAAAACAGCTTCTAAGAAAGGGCTGCTGGTGTGTGTTAACAGGGAAACTTCAGACATCAAAGTGTTTATTTGGGTTTTCGGATATGTCAGGTAGAATAAAAGCTAGCACTATTTTTTAAATGCATACATTTTACAGCTTTCGGAAATATGGGAAGGATGCCGCAAGAACTCCCCAATGATATTATTATTATTATTATTATTGGTCAAGAAACAACATGAAAACAACCATAAAGGCACATGAGCATATATAGTTGTGCTATTTCTTTGCCTATGTAACCCATTATTATTATAATTCTTTCTCAGTAATATTTGTATGTGTATATTGCCTGGGTTGTGCTGAAAAAACATATGTGAGATCGCATTTATTAAGTAGATTTTAATTCCCCACTCAAAAGTACGTATTAAAAAATGTACAGTGCGTCTGTTGAATTATAAGATGACGTAATGATTTTTTTCAAGGTCTAATTTTTTATTATTATTATTATTATTATTATTTTTTATTTTTTATTTTTTTATGAGAAGGGTGTTTTCCATTTAAGTTTCAAAGAGGCATATCTTCTCTTCCCGTAGGCCGATTGTTAGGCCCGATGT
>JAOVVB010000049.1:21918333-21933372 GCA_028570985.1 Heterobranchus longifilis
ATATATATGTGTGTGTGTGTGTGTCTGTGTGTGTGTGTGTGTGTGTGTTTTCCCTCCAAAAAAAAAAAACTTGGTAATGCACAAATGGGCAAAAATGCTATGGGTTTTGAGGGCTACAAGCTACAACCTACCAAACCTAAGAAAACTGTCTGTGTTTGAGCTTGATTACATTATGTTTTATAGCCAATCTAAACAAACCAGTATGCAAGGCAATCACCAGCACATGTACTGTATAGCTCTGCAACTTTCCTTTTTTTACCCACAGCTTGTAAATCCCTAAAAACATGACTTAGATCTGAATTTCCAATTAAATCGTCGTTTCTAATACACATCCAAAACACACACACACACACGTACAACTGAAGTTTACTTATCTTTAATGACCAAATTATGATGGAACAGTCACTCATGGAAAGAATAATAACATTCCACAAGATGCACACACAGTACATAATGCTTGAATAAGCAGATTACATAAGAAGAGATAGAGTATTTCGTAATAGTGTAACAAATCTACTAATGTGTCAGATCCTACAGTAAGCTATCTGTTCCCTGTAAAGGGAGGGGTTTAAGAGCCTCTGAATGTTCACTGAGTTGCGGAGACTCTTTGAAGAGCTTCAGTTTGTAACAGAACACAATGGGCTTTCTGTTAAGGTCTTTCGGAGGGGTCTGTTCAGGTTACACCCACTGCTCCCTCCCATGTATATCCTTGGCCTTCGCAAACACACACCCTTCCACCCTCGGAAAAAAAGAAAAATGGAGTAGTGGTAGGTATGCAGCTTATTAGAAAAAAAAGAGGTTCTGAGCAGGTGAGACAATACCAATGACCGGGTTATTAATATACCAGTTGGAAGGCTATGCATGAAACCTGAGTGCACAATGAAACAAGAAGAATTAACGAAGCAGCATGGTTTACCTTTAGTAGGATGGCAACACGAAAAGAACATTCTGTTCTACCTAAATGCATCTGGTTCATTCTGTTGTACCATGTGCACCATCTAATCATAAATTGTAATGGTAGGGATGTAAAAGCAATACTTAAACCTGCACTAAAGGGAAAACACCTTTACTTTTTCTTTCTTTTTTTTTTTTTTACAAATGGAAAAACATGTGCCATTATTGTTTGGTGATGCCGAAATAATTATACACAGGATGAGAGCTTCAAAGTGAAATGTCTGCTATAACTGTCCTTACAGTTGTGCTCACCAGATGTTTGTGGTGTGATGCAAGACGTTTTTATCCATTATTAACAACAAGTGTGATGAAAAAAGAAGAAGAAAAAGTCAGAACAAAGTGTAAAAGTTGTCTCTATGGAATGAAAAGAATATACGATAGAGTGGTTCATGAACAACTTGAACTAAAACAGTCTAGAAGTTCCTTTATATAAAAAAAAAAAAAAAAAGAAACTCCCTATTTGGTCATAAGAGGAGTGCATGCAGCGCTGCATGAGGAAGTGTTCTCCTGTAAGGTGCTGGCATGTTATGAGTCTGACATAGTTCCTGTGTCCTGGCTTTTATTATCTTTTATGATCCCTGTGGTGCTGCCTGTAATAAGACAGCTACGACTATTACCAAGCTTCAGGATGGTGTGCAACTACATGTAAGGAAAAACAAAGCCTTGCCTTAGCATGGCACATTACACAGAGAGAGAGAGAGAGAGAGAGAGAGAGAGAGAGAGAGATAGGGTGAAGCAGAGAAATAGTGTCATCCGTTGTCTGTTTTCCAAGAAAATCAGTACAGACACAATGGGGGAACATTGATTCCAAAGACTTATCTTGCTGGGACATGCAGAGGAAGATCAAAACTCCGACAGAGTGGTAAACTGCACCAGCAAACAGTTTTTCGACAGAGCACTCAATCATGCAACGCTCAATCCCGGTGCTGATGCAGAACACACTTTCACAACAAACAGATAATTCATTACCTTGTGGCGTTAATTAATATTGATTAGTTGCCTTAAAATATGGATGCTATCTCCTAACTGAACTTGTACATGCCTGTCTAATGCAGACTGTGAGAATAAAATTTAAAAAAAATACACTATGAACTATTGAAAATATGAGCCATTTTAGAGCTGTATACTATGTACAGTGTACTAAGGTGATCCACAATATCCAGATTTAACAATAATCACCATAATAACTTTATTTAGTAAATTGGCATGACAATTTAATAATCCTGCTGTTATGCTGTTACTATATAGAACTGTACATTCATGTTTAGCTTCTTCAGTCATATTACGAGGAAAAATTGTTATTACTGCTAAGAAATAATAATGTAATGAAAACAAACATTTGTGAGATTGTCCTTCTCTACTGTACATACTGTATCCTCCACTTAAAGTGACACACTTCGCCAAACGATGGATGAGCTTGGTGGAGACTGTATTTGAAGATGCCAGGTAAAGTGGTAAAGTGCTCGCCCGATCATCCGGAGATCGCGAGTACGGTTCCCGGGTGATGCTGTAACCTGTCGCAGCTGGAGGTCTAGAGAGAGCTGATTGGCCAAGCTCTCTTAGATGGGAGGGATGAGAGGTAGGCGTCTGTGGCCTCACGCAAAGCAAAAGGAGCAGAAAGGAATTGGATATGACCAAATTAGGGAGAAAGTCAGGGAAACGAATGTCGAACCCTGCCATTTATTGTTTTTTTTCAAGTGGTTAAAGAGGAAGGAGCTGCTGGGTGAGAGGACGGGGGAGTACAGAATTTTGTACCCCAAGTCGCCTGCAGGTTTTACAGGTTGTGAGCTGAATGAGTTGCAGCCTGACCTTAACCTCATTGAAAGTCTTTGGGATGTGCTGGAGAAGACTTTACAGAGTGTTTTGACTCTCACATTCTGAATACAAGATCTCAAGCAAAAACGAATGCAGCTCTGGAATGAAATAAATGCTGTGATGTTGCAGGATGTTAAAGAACCACACTCAGTTACTCACTTACTGTCTATACCGCTTTATCCTGTATTCAGTGTCATGGAGGCTATACCAGGAGGGCACGAGGCACGGTACACCCTGGACAGGGTGCCAATCAATCTCAGGGCACACACACTCCGGGCAATTCAGGAACCCCAATTAGCCTAATCTGCATATCTTTTGGAGGAAACCAAAGTACCCAGACAGGAATCGAACCTGGCCAGGAATCAAACCCGGACCCTGGAGGTGGAAGGCGATAGTGCTAACCATAACACCACAGTGCCGCCATGTTATAGAAACTGAAAAATATATACACAGAAAATATATACAACTATATGCAAGCAAATATATGCAGCAAGATTTTATTTTTCCTAATTAGGGCGCCAGCCATTTCCCACCCACCAGCCTGCCCTCTTCTGCAGGACAGAAACTTCTAGATTTTCATGTGAGAGACAGTAGGAAGAAATGTTTGCCCTTAATTATTTCCTTTTAATTCGTTTTCAAGCTAAAGCTACCTACTCAAGCAATTCAAGAATGAGGGACGAGCTGTCGACTATCGGATTAGCTGATGAACTCGGCAAGCCTGCAGGAAGAGTGCTGATTAGAAAGCTGTTAATCAGGCAAGTGTAAGATGGGCCAGGCTCTGACACAGCTGTCTCTGATGCTGAAAAGTCTCTAAAGGTTATTCATAAGAAGAGTGGAGTCAGAGATCCTTTCTTGATCAACACCAGCACGTTTGAATGTAGGACCAGCAGTGAAGCAGCCATCTGGGGAATAAAGTGATGACACATGATGAGGGAGGAGGAGGAGAGTCCTATTGCACCAGAGACAGTGATTTCACTGCTGGCTGATGGAAAGGGACATGATGTTAGGCCAATGGACAGTTTGTGCTGTTCTTTCATTTACTTATCACGCCAAAAGATAAAAGTGGAGGTAAGGATTTGTTAATGCATTTATCTCTTTCTCACTGTCAGTTGTGCTAAATAAGCAGCAGAGATCATCAGATAAAGAGCACGGAACAAGTCAATCTGAATATATTGGAGCTTTCAGGAAGAACAGTAAACAGTCCGGTGAGGATCAACAGACTGGCTAAGACTGGTGTGTTTTCCCACCTCCAAAAAACTACCATGAAAAAATCCTCCTGATCTTTGTGGTCATCTAAAGATGTTCTGACCAACAAAGTAAACTCAACCTACCCGAATGCTTCTAGTCCACATAAAATCAATTAGAGTGCCATAGCCATACCCCTGTTTTTCCTAAAGTCTGCATCTAATAAGACTCTGTATAATTGTCAGTGATTGCCTCTCTATTCGCTGTCTAACTTTTTCCTCTCTCTTTACTCCTCTCCGCACTCTAGTGGGAGTAACAGCCCCTGCTCGTGCTCACTTGGCCTGCTGTGGACATTCTTTCCATGTCTTGATTACTCTTCCTTGCCAAAAGTTTGGGTGTTTCTGTTTATTTTTGTATCTAAGACCGTGCCACTGAGAGTCAAAAGAACGAAAAAATGTTGCACAATGAGCAAAGCATGAAGACAACAGAACATTAAACTAATACATCCCAGTGCACCTGAGGGGCTGGACCGGACTGGATGCATCAGCTGTGTGGATAAAACTGTGCTCTTTCGCTTCCCGGCTGAGGAGAGATCAAGGACAGAGGCCATCTGCAATCATTTTACATGGACAAATGGGCCGCTGTGCTACAAGTGTTGTTGATCAGCAACGAACACCCCTTATCATCTGTGCACATGGTTTAAAGACCTCCTCCTAAGTCTCTTATATCTTTCTCTTGCTTCTGTAAGTAACTGAAAGTAATCTGTCTAGCAGACCTACATAATATTGAGTATGCTGTATAAATACCTTTATCACAGGGTTTGTGCTTTACATAAAATGTCAAAGTCTGGTTTAAAAGTCCTTAAACTATTGAAATGGTAGTAATCACCATCCTATCTTAAAGACTAGCACCTGTAATAATTATATTACTGATTACATTATAGTTGATATAATAGTGCAATGAACATTTAACCATAAAACTTCCTGAATCAGAGACTGATTTCAGGTCCTCCAGTGTATGAAACTTAAAGATATCATTGAAAGAGGGACCAATGTACAGACAAAAAGCAGGACCATTTATAATATTAAGACCTATGGTAGTGGACTTATATGCACCTCATTTTTGATTAAATACAGATTTAATCCATTAAAAGCCAAACTGTTATATAATAATACGTCTAAGAGCCCTTATCAAGTCAAGTCAAGTAGGCTTTTATTGTCATTTTAACCATATACGGTTCAGTACACAGTGAAACGAAACAACAATCCTCCAGGACCAGGATAACTGAAGGGGTTAATGAAATAGAAGTGTGTGAGAGTGCTTATGACATACACCATGGTAAGACTTTCCCGTTTGGAATTAGAGTGGAATTATTACACAAACAGAGCTCCGCCGTCTCCTCGAGACTGAATGGGGCTGTGCAAACTTGAGAATAATAGAACGAGTCAACCCTTTCTGAGGGCTTATGTATGATTTATGTGCTTATAAACTTTAACTTTAGAGTAAAAGAGCACACTTGACGAGTTGCGTGCCGCTCTCTGGCTGTTTCGAAGACACTGGTGAGGTCTTTGCCTTTGTCTTTGATCTTAATGCCCACTTTGTTGTTGCCTTTAGCCCCTGATACCTTACCGGGTGCTACCTAATGTCATAAATAAATAAGCATGCCGAAAGGTGCCTTTACGTCGCCGACGCCTGGCAATGTCTAGATGACCGCGACTCTACCTGTTCAAAACTCAGCGAGGTAGCCGCCTGCAGATCTGCCTCGCAAGACCTGCCTCGTTACATAAACAAAATCCAACCTTTTATTTGTGTAAAGCTGCTTTGCAACAATGACCACCGTAACCTTTTCCAAAATTCAGGTTGGATCAGGTTGGTTGTAGTTTGAAAGTCACAAAGTGTCTTCTTCTACAGGATTGGTTGTCATTGGTAGCATATGATAAACATTTGACTCTTAAAACATAAAACTAGATAATTTAGTAATTTAATACACAGTGCAAGAAACTGTAACATAAGTGATACTGTATGTGTGAAATAATTAACATTACACTAAATATTAGACAGAAAACTAAAGTAGACCTTTATATCATATAGACTCAACATTTTAGATGATTAAAACCCTTACGTTTTGTGTGTTTGTGTGTGTAAGTATTTGTATGGATGTGTAATTTAATTGCATGTTATTTTATAACCGAAATATGTCGACTGCATACTAGACTCAGTGTTCAGTTTTAAAATGATTCAGTTCCAGGATCCATCCATTTTCGCATAAGGAGTACGTTTTATGTTACTTGAAAAACAAAGACCTCATGGCCAGGTAGTCTGTGAAGATTTACTTTCGCCCTTGCGGCTGCTTCTCAATCCTTCACCGAGCGGAGTGTGCCAGGGTCACGGCCTGCGTTTTGCCATATTCACAGCATGCCCCCTATTCACATAAGATGCATAATGACGCATAATACAGCCCCCCTCGGAGTTATTCCAACACATTTAAAGTACCCATGAGCGAAAAAGCAAGCTCGGGTATTTTAGTTTTATAAAAACCGAGGCACACATTTTGAAACATGAAACAACGCAATAATTTTTCTTGCTGAAAATTAGGAGTAAGGAGATCATAAAGTATGGTCCCTAAGCAATCTGTAGCAGCATGAGATCCAATATAACTAGCCACATGATGATATTTAAATTACATTTAAAAAGGCAAGAAATAAAGAAAGGGATACAAACTCTTTTTGGGCAATAATTTAGACCTAAAGACAATCAATGTGATCGGTCTTATGACTTGTCATGAACTATGTGGTCAGAGAATGCCTAAATGACGCGTACAGTAATTCAATAAGACTTGGAACCATACCCGCCACTAACTTGAAATGATCCCATAAAGACCACAGACCATTTTCTTTCCAAATCTCAAGTCGATGCCATCAACTCTTGAGCAGCCTTTTTCATTAAATGAAAAAAAAAAATACAACCTTCTTGCTCCATGAGACCACGAACACAAACAAGGGAAGTTTACTGATTGAAACTGATGGAGCTCTTGTATTTCTAAGCAACACTGTTATGCAACAATTGAATTTTCAAAACAAAGGCTTGCCATCATCACTGGCTTAAAACATTAGGACAATCGTCTTGGGGTCAGATATTGTTTATGTTCCATAAATGAGGAGTGAGCTTCTTACAAATGCTACAGGATATGGCTTTCAGAGCAGTACCATTAGAGTTCATGGGCACACCCTGAGAGGAAGGGGACAGTGTGAAGTCATTGTGTGCTGGAAGAGTTTACTGGAGTCATGCCATATCTTCTGAGAATGCAAAAACAGCATCCGAAGCAGTATGAGACAAAATCAAAGTCTGTAGCACGTACAGTACCAGAGAGGAAGGACTGCAAGCTGCCAGTTTAGGCAACTCGGGAATCTTTAAAGCTTTACAGTATGAGTACCCCTCTATGCCAACCACCATGGGCATCCACTGCAGCAGCACAGGAAGATTATCTTCACAAACCAAGGTTTTTCGATTACGCAATGGCAATAAATCACCCTCTGTGCCAAATGATCCTTTTCCCTGGAAACCCTGGAATGAATGGCAGGGCAACAAGCACCAAACAAACCTGAGCACACTCAATGGCACAAGGGCGATGAGACGGAAACCTTCACATGAAGGCCACAGAAATAATTGTCTATCCTGCCTCTGACTTTCACTCTTAGACAGAACAGCAAACTGTCTAGCTCAACCAAGGATCATGTTTCTGAATGAAACGTGTACACTCGCACCTTCATCATGTAGGCAAGCCAGATTACACATGCATGTCGCTACAAATTACACATGCATATGTTCGGAATTAACAACAGCCTTACAAAATGAGTGAGGCATGAAACAAAGATGCTAATTAGTGAACACTTAACACATGAAAAAGAGCTGAAACCCTATAACTGTTGCACACCACAAACAAATTGCACAAAGCTAAACAGGCAAGAGTGCATAATTAAATGATCCTGTTTTACTGTAATCGTACTCCTTTTTACACCGTGCATCTTGCTTTTTGAGCTTTCCACAGAGTAGAACAGACCACCATGATTATGTGTACTACAACTACAAGGAAAAGCCTAAAAACAGGGGAGTCTGTTGATTACAACACCCAGGCATATACAGTATAACCCTAAATGAATCAGTCAACCTTTATAGAGTATGTCTACCTAAATTCTCTAACATTATTCTAATTGCTTTTACATCTGGTAAAAGCTTCTAGGCAACACCAAAATATCAAACCACATAAATAAATCAACTCCATTTGCTCCCCAGGTGAGGACGAGACCAACTATCATAAATGAGGAGACATGCTGAAAGCTCATGCCTGATGGCTGCATAAAGAGCTGCGGGGGCGTCAAAAACATGTGGGTTGTAAATACAGCCAAATAATGCCTGTGCACTGTTCTCATGCCAGCAGGAGAAAGGAGGCGCCTGGGCTTTGGTTTGGGCTGTAGGAGGGCAAAAAACGTGGAACACAAGCCACGATCATTCATTTGTTCCAGTTTCGGCACACCTTTTGGTTTGGGTATGAAATTGTACAATATTTGCAATAGTCTGGTTTTGGCATTACTTGTGCAAGCCTTTAAAGAATTCATATAAATGCAAATTATGGAGACTAGCATTTTGTAAACCTTCATGTTAACATTTTTCACCTAAATATGCATCAGTGCCAGAGAAGGCCAGCTGAGTTCATCATGAACATAAGTGAACACATGCATGTCCTCCGCCCACCCAGAACTCACACGTGCTTCACAGCCAGGACAAGACGAATGAGAACCAGGCATTCTTCCGTAGCCGTCTCCAACCAAGCCCAGTTCTGAGTCACCGACATGCCTCCTGAACCAAACACAGTTCTGAGTCACCATCTTGATCCTATGTTCCTCTTGGCTTGAAAAGTTGCATCTTTGGACGTCGATCCAGCATAATCTCGTCGGTGTAGGGCTCCTGCGTGGCCATGCAGGGGTCAGAAAAACACTACGTTCCATTCGCCAAAAGCGTCGCAAGGAAAAACATGCTTGGGACAGCCAAATTCAGGAGGCTGCTGGCACATGGCATGGCTCCTTGCAGCGTTCATCAAATCTGGCAGAACAGGGAGCTGCATCCAGTTCCACCAAGAGGGAAAAGTAATAAACAGAGAGGTCATAAGTCTCTCAATAGCTGTGACTGTGCCTAAAAAAACGTCGTCTCTCAGCCGACAACATGGGGTTTAGGAGAAGGACTGAACCACAGTTAAACACTATGTGCACAATGTCCAACGCCAGGCCAAACAGGCAAGCATCTGAAAACAAAACAGCTATCAGAGTTCAAGAGACAAAATCACTTTTAGAAGGGCTTGTTGTGGTGCACCCTTGTTCTTGTAGAATCTGCTCTGTACAACTCTAGATGGAACCTAGTGTATTATAAAAGTAGGCCATAATTGCAAACTTACATGTCGTAGCATCATTTTGTAAAAACGTTACGCACAAAAACAACATCGCGATTGGTGATGGTACATCTTTCGCCATTTCTACCCAAGACACCGAAAGGAGCAACTATTTAGCAAATCGAATACACAGATTGCCAAGACGCAATTATAATAGCTGCATATCATGAACCCATAAACACAACATTAATCACAGAATTATACTCCCCGGGTCTTTAAACATTTATAAGCGTTTACATGAAACTATTTTCATGAAGTCATGCACTGGCTTTGTGAAAACTATGTGAACGTGTTTGGAGTAAGTGAGAGCATAGCAGACAGATCCTATAAATAGAATTCACAGATGTTAACACACATTATAGCTGAATTCACAAACAAACCAGTCATGGAATTGGCATTCTGAAGGCCCAGTGCACTTCCAAATATGGCTTCGATTTTACACGTGTAAGAGATTTATGGTAAAGAACGTATAGAGAACTGGAAATTCTCCATACAGTAGACAGTTTATCATCAAGACTGCCCAAATTAGGACGGCAATTCAGAACATTTTCAGAGGCACAGGAATGATCTGTGACAATCTATGAACTGTTGTTTTTTTTGTTTTGTTTTTTTGCTGAGTGGATGTTATCTTCCTCGCTTTAATTCATGCAAATCTACCCTGTTTCCTCTGGGGCCTGGCTCACTCGTGTGTTGTGAGTAGTATTGAATAATTTAGCCTCCCACTTAACCCATCCTGCCTTCATTTAATGATCGCACTGAGACCACTGAAGCTTTCGGAATTCGAATCATGTCAGACGTAATCCAAGCCAATAATTAATGAACTCGGCATGGACTGCGCTGTAGCACGAGAAAATCAGTGAAAATCAGTTAAACTTACGTCAGAAAAGAGGAAACGTGCAAGACATTGAGAGGGGAACACTTGGATAAAGTGCAGACCCATAGAGGTGTGTGTGAGGTGGTGGGAAAAGCCTGTCTGTCTGCCTAGAGCTGTGTAAGCTGCAGCGCAGAACACAGTCTAAGCCTGGTCTTATCTTCCAATCCTGTTCCTGCGGCACGGCCTCTGAAGTACACTTTATGGCCCTTTGTGGAAGACTGAACAAACAACTCGACAATGAGAAAGCATATCTATAAAAAAAAGTTTGATAATGCCGACGAATGTTTGCACACTCATAAATATAGGTATAGAAAAGAAGAAGAAAGTCCAAGGATGTTTGTGTAGTCAGAAGCATAAATACAGCAGGCAGTACAGTTGTAGATTGGGCAACTTTTACCTTTTATCTTTGGGTGCTGGACAAACATTAATATACTCATGGGACATTTGTATCTGATGATGTCATACCTGCAATGGTGCTGTTTGCCCTGTCTTTTATTTATTCTGTCTGCCAGGGGCCTGGTGCCATGTAAACTTCAGTGCATAAGTATAGTTGGCATTTATATAATTCACATTCCATGTTTTTATTGTAACATCCAAACCAAATTAAATTAATCAGATCAATCTGGAATTTGCCAAATGGCATTTCACCTTCACTGTATTACACCTAAAAGGGACTCTGTGTCTTGTTACTCTTCTGACCCAAAACTGATGATCCATCCAACAATCTAAAGCAATTTCCCCACTGTGGGACAAATAAAGGTATAAGAGGTAGAAGCCAGTGGTGGCCATTGGAGGCCAATGGTGACTATTGTATTTATTCCCATTTTTACAACCAAACTACATGGGGAACCTAAAGATACCAAGACACATGGGGAACACCAATTAGCCTAATCTGTATGTCTTTGGACTGTGGGATGAAAACGGAGTACCTGGAGGAAACCCACCAAGCATGGGGAGAACATGCCAATTTAAAGCATACAGACCCCGTAGCGGGAATCAAACCCGGACCCTGGAGGTGCACGGCGACAGTACTAACCACTAAGCCAGCCAACTGCTGATACAACTGTATTTAGATAATGTGCTAATGCAATCCATCTCTAACAGTACAGCATCCTCAGTAGTTGCATGATAGTTGCCTGGATATCAACATACAGTAGAGTACCAGATATTATATACTGTGCATATACTTACATTTGTTTAGCATTATATTCATCATATAAAACTGAGATATGGGATAGTCTTGAATATTATTTGCCAGAAATTCTTACATGATGGAAGTTATCACATGTCTCAAAACATAGCTTGACTTATTTCAGGGCTCATTTACAGTTGAATCAAGGAAGGCTGCAGCACGATAGGGTCGTCCTCTCTGGTCATATTCCATGACGGAAACAAGACACTGTTCCTAGCCAACACGGAGCGGAAGGGAACTTCCCTGCTCTACATTATTCCTCAGCACAGCTTCGCTTCCTTCAATTCACTGTACTTCACCTGAAAGCACATCATTTCCCCCTTGTTTTTGTTGTGTTCAGAGTGTGTTGGGATGATAAGGCTTTTCACGAGTAGTGGCTAAAGCAATTTTTTATTTCAGGACAACATCCTGACAACACGTCTTTTTAGAGAGCTGTATGCTTATAGGAAAGTGTCGCTGCTGTCTGGTGAGTTTCTGTTTGTGTATGCATGTAATTTAGCAGGCAGTTGATGGACGCACCCGTTCACAGCTCTGGAATTTCCTGTGAGTGCAAAGAGTGGCAGAGCCATAGGTAGGGCCAAGTGCCCAAAACACAGTTTACATACACGGACCCACACCCACACACACCCACACACACACACTCTCCATCTGCAGTAATGTGTGCCAGATGGGGCCAAGTGATGGAAGGGTGGAGGGCTGGGCTGACATGATCTCTTGCTTCACTCATTCTTCAAATGCTGAAATATTCGCTCCCTCCCTCCACTGCACCCTGCTCTCCCCAATAAACCAAGCCAACCGCCCCCTCCAAAACACACACATGCACAAAACTTACTCTCACAAAACTCTCTCTCACTACGACACTTCCCACAAATGCCCCTTTGACTGACTTAAGAACAACTCAATCATAGATTCCCCCACTGGAGGCATATCAAGGACTCTAATCTTCAGCTAGAAAAGGTTCAGCCAAGTTAAATATAGCATTATATATATATATATATATATCTAAACATGTTCTGGGACAGGGAGCATTTGTTTAGTGATCTGTAAGATGGCGGGGGAACGACAGGGCCTCTGTTCCCGCCAGAGAGTTTGTCGTTATTATCAAGGCGGACATTTCCTTAGCGATAAGATTTGTTTGGTTTTTAAAGAAAAATGACCAGGATTAACAGAGTAACACAACTTGCATAAGGAGCAACCTTTTTATTTTGACTTTCAAAAAGGAAATGTCCAAGAATCATACACAGACAAACCTCCATCTAGCTTCAACAATTTATAGTGCTTTTAGATAGAGTTAGAGACAATAACGCTTAACGTTACGGTTCCCTTAAGCGACATTATGTTAAGTCTGTTAATGGTATAGCATTAATGCCATATATTGTATAATGCCTCACAGTGATTAAGCAGTACTGCGGAAAGTTTTTTGAGACACCCCTCATAAAAGATGTTAAATGTTGTAGATCATGTGGATGTAGAAAGTTAAATAAAATTTAAGAAAAGGAGCCTCAGAGTGGCGCAGTGGTATCAAGTGGTAATATCGCGAGTTCGATTCCCGGGTGATGCTGTAACTCTCACAGCCGAAGGTGTGTGGGATGATGAGAGGGAGGGATGAGAGGTACTTAGTGCTCCCACATTAATCATGGCTCTACAGCCAATCAGGGCGTCTGTAAGCTCACACAAGCCTCCGAGTGTGTTAAGCCGCCCCCAACGGTGCGTGAGCAAGCATGCGGTCGGCTGGCGTCACGTGGTTCAGAGGAAAGTCTTCGGCCCTCCCGACTGAGTGGTAATAGTAGCCTTAATGTGGGGGCCCCCTAGTGATAGGGAGGCATTGGACACGACTAAATTAGGGAGTACTGTAAATCGGGGGAAAAAAGTGCATAAAGATACAATTTAAAAACGGGTTGTTTATGTAATAACCTCAGAAGCAACCTCATTTCCCCTCTCATCTGTTCCAACCACTCAGCATTCAGCATCACCAGTATACTAATCACTGACCTCATCATCTGTCATCATCTTCACAGTTATCATTCCTCACTGGTTTATGCCTTAAGTTAAATGTTTTTTTTTTGTTTGTTTTGTTTTTTCCTGGAATGATTTATAGGTCACTGTGTGGCTTAACAAACAAAACACATTCTTCCGAAACTGGTCAGGATTGAAAATGAGAGCCAAAAAAGCCAAAGTGTGAAGAACTGTTCGTCAAGACTACATTAAAAATACAGGAAATTCTGGCTCTTTGAAAGCAAGAAAGAAATGCAGGGTATCTCAAGACTTCTGCACAGGATTGTATATTTTTCAATAATGAATAAAATAAGCAAAGATCCACCAAATTTATTCTCTCTATGATTTAAGATATATTAATATATCCATACTGTCTAACATTGGTGCCAAAATTTACACCTGAGTTCGGTTACTTATTAAGATATATGCTCTCATTTAATGCATGCTAATGTTTTACATAACTGTAGCTATTATTTTTCCATTATTATGTATTTTTGTTTATAATTTGTCTATTATTCCTGAATATGAACTAATATACAGTACTAAATAATGAGTTATGACACAAGCATAATATTGATTAATAATTTATATCAATAACAGTTGAAAATGAGCTTTTTCAAAACATTAAAATGAAACACTAGGCAAAATGCTGGAAGGAAAAAAAATAGATAAATTATCGTACAGTAACTATGTAACATTTCTTACCTTAACTTCACATTTCTTGTGGCAAGCCAACCGGCACACTGCAAGACAGACAGAGAGAGAGAGAGAGAGAGAGAGAGAGAGGATAATGTTAATTGAGTTAATGACTTAATTTTTACTTCACAAATGATAAATCAAAGCATTATCAAATGCAATTAAATCAGAGGTTTAATAAATCAAGAGATATGCTTCACATGGACAGCTCCTTCCTAGAGCTGCAGCTTGTTTACTCTCAGCACACAGTCAAATATAATTTGCCAGTAGTGCCGTGACACTGCCCAGACCAAAGGCCCTGTTTCTGCTTTTTTGGCTGCTCATAGTCAAACACAGCGGTCAGGCTCATGGCCAGTTCATACTGCACAGATCAACTCACAATCGTCTTGTAATCCCGCAGCTCCAAGATGCCTCAAGCATCACAAAGCATGAGCGATGGACCACAGGCAGCTTGTGCTGTCCATGGCCTGTATTCAAAATTGATAGTGAGGAATTAATACTGAAATCGTGCTTATCAGTATTCAGCCCTTATAAGTATAAATATTAGGACTATTCACAGATTAGGTAAGTGTTATGCAAGGAAGAGGGGTGAGATCGCATTCTGACCTTGGACTGATCTTAATATGCTCAATATGGATAATTACAAACGTTAAATTTTTGGCATAATTTCTTTACAGAAGAGTGCATCAAATTACAGAGACTTAAAATAGCTGATTTAACATGTTATAAAACAGTATAGACTCCTGAAGAAACTGCATGAATTTCATGAATTCCATTCCAGATATCAACTGATTTGTTGCTTCCTGCAGCCTCAGAAAAATGTGAAAGCTTCATTAGTCATTTTCCACCATTCCGCCGGCTATTTTAAACCAGTTGTGTTATTAT
>JAOVVB010000049.1:21950160-21977454 GCA_028570985.1 Heterobranchus longifilis
TGTTGGGAAAAGGTGTTTGGGTTAGTGGCTTCGGCCAGGGTATGTGTGCGTGTCTTTTAGGTGTGTTAGTGATTGTGGGATGTGTTTTGTGTGCTATTTCGTGCCACTACGATCAATAAATTACTCCCAGCCAATTGCATTGGGCAGCAAGGTAGCTCACTCGTCTCTCCAAGTCCTTCAGAGCGGTGAAAAACGCTACAATATGTTTTCAAATGTGAGAAAGAGATAAATGTTAGTTTTGTCAGGAAAAGGATGTCATACTGTAGCTGCATAGTCGTCTTGTTCATGTTGAGGTATTACATTCAGTGTGTTTTCCACATGTGCTGAAGCTCATTTCTTTTAAATTAATTTCAAATTTGTAGCCTAATTGAAATGTTCAAATTACAATATCTATATAAATAAAAGGTTCTGTTCAGAACACCCCCTTTCAGTGATGTCTTTACATTTTTTACATTGGAGACCCCGAAACCAGTCTCAGAAAAATTTCTGTCTGTATGTCTGTCCAGCCAGATTTTGTTTTAGCATCATGCAAAACTGGCAGGACAGAATTTAATGAAACTTAACTGAAGTAAAACTTGTGCCATAAATACAATCAAAATGGTGAGTATACAGTACGTGAAGTTATGAGCAGTTTTGTGCCAGATTACAAACCGAAAGTTTTTGCGCATGGGTCAAACAGTGGCCGCGCCTTAAATCGACCGCTGGACTTTAACCTGCAACATAAGTGATATATAAATGTTGAGTAAAAGCATTGTTATAAACAGTTATGTATCGGATTTAATAATCTGCGTAAAATAAACTACTAATAATCTACTTGCTCAATGTAAACAAACACCTGCACCAATAGACATTAATTAGAAAAGCTAAACTGAATATTTTGGCTCGGATTAGTTCGTATTTTTTATCCCTGAAATAACAGCGTATAAATGCACTTTAATGCACTGGAGTAATTTTAAGACAAAACTGATCAAATTTTTTGATTTATAATCTGTGATTCTCTCTCTCTGTGATTATTTCATGTTAATAAGTTAGAATGAGAGTTCTACCGTACGGAAAGACAGGCAGACATGTACGTAGGCTTAACCGGAAGTAATATCACTGATCACATTAAAGCTAATCAGCTTATTTTTAGCTTTAACCTTTTAACTGTTTCTACAAGCTCTTTAACCGTCAATGGCGGGTACTAACGCTAGTCACTATATAATATTATAATTGTAAACAATATTAGGTTCAAGAATATCAATACCAGCATTTCCAATATTTAGCATATTCCAATATAGTACTGTACAAACATATAACGAAAATAGCATCATTTTGGCTGTGGATGCCAGTTTAATTTAGTCTGTAGATGTAATGATTTGTTAGAAAAGAGAGACAGTGTTCTAATTGCAAGGCTTATTGGATTAGAAATTGTATTATACAGGGACAGAGACATAAATAGCAGACAGGAGACTGGACACAAGGTCTCAAGTCACAAGGTCACAAGTCAGCTATAGTCATATGCAAGAGGGGGAGAGACAGAGAGACTAGAGTAACTTGATAGGATTGTGTGTTTTAATTGTGGTCTTTCGATCAATGTTGATTTAAACAGAGAAGGAAGGATGTTGTACCAGAGAATACAATTGCTCATATGCAAAACAGATTAATGAAAGGAAAACATGGATTTGATTAACCTTTATGTAAATATGTAAACCAGAATGATATGCTCAATTGAAATAAAGCTGCATTATAGCTAATCCAGGGTTTACACTTGGAATGTCAAGCACGAGGTGGGAATACAACCTAGATAGGATGACCTTTCATCCTAGGGCACCCATGTGGCATGTGCACACAAACACTTATACCAAAGGGCATTTCAAGTCACAAATCTCCTAATGTTTTTGAGATATGGATGGAAACTTGACACCTTGAAAAAAAAAACCCACATGATCACATAATTCTCCACACAATTCCAGACAGAAATTTGACCTCAGGACTAAAAACCAGGGACCACAAAGCAATGAACTGTCAACTGTACTGCACCACCATGCCACCATAAAATTGATGATGATCATGATGCTTTCTCTCTTCCCTGTTAACAGTCAAAAAAGTCATCTTCGGTTTTACTGAAGGGATATTTAATGTGAGATAACACAGCATCATTAATTGTAAATGGCACTGAACACTGCTGAGTTGTTCTTTACTGCATTCTCCTACATGGCAGTAATGATAAAGCTATCAAGCATCACTAGACACGAAAAATATACAGACCTAAAGGCAAGAGTCCATGATAATGGACTGAATCCAGTCATTTGCAGCAATGAAACAACTCCAAAAACTGATGTAAGACAATGAGCTCTCAGCATTTAGTCTGTAGCTGTTTGCTTAAATCACCAGATGTCTTTTTTATTTGCAGATGAAGCACAGTGTCTAGTAATAAAAGTGCTTTATCATCCTGTTATGTGGCTTACCAAGAGTGAATCCAAACAATCTGCATAGAATAAGATATACAACTATTGTTCATTTTTTTTCCTTACTCAGTGTGAACCTGGAATACAAATTACAAATGTCATAAACATTTAAAAGCAAATACAAGTACATATTGTACAAGCATAGTCTGTAATCAGGACTTAAAATTTTACTCCACACATATCTTTAATTAAAATCTATCTTTTAATTAAAGAGAGTGCTGTTTGTTAAAAAAAAAAAAAAAAAAAAGGCACATCAATAACATGGAAGAGAACCATAACCTTTTGACTTTTGTTACTATTTCCCCTGTCTTGTACCGTCGAGAGTCAGCAGGAGGTTTCAGCATGATGGAGCTGTCTTCCATATAGACCATGATTGATTGTGTTGCGGTTAAAACAAGAATATTTACCTTTGGGAGCAGCTGCTAACCATCTCTAACTTAGAGACTCGCTAATACAAGGCTAATCAGCCTCGGTGTCCAGAGACGTGTGACAGTGACAGGTTTTATGGCACTAAAAGGAAATCATTACCTTCTTTAAACAATTAGTCTAATGGCATGGAATGAAGATATGCACAAACTCCAGTCACATACAGTATAAAAGTGGATTTTTGTTTTTAGTTTTATATTGACCTTACATGATTTTAGATTTAACTCAAATTTTTATATGTCATGAATATTTTAAACCATTGCTAAAATCAGGGCAGGAAGCATATGTACTTATTAGTGCTGTCAATTGATTAAAAAATAAATCTATAAACAATTTTAAAATATGCAAGATCTACTTGTATTACAAACTGTTGGAATAAAGAAACGATAAAAAAAAACTGGTTAGAAGAAACAAATTATGCCGTTTTATAATATCTCAAGCATTAACATATAACAAATGTTAAATTAAAATCTCTTAAATGGTAGACAGCAGAAATCATATTGCGAGCCCTGTCTGTTCCTATAATGCTGTTCCTATAATATCCATTATGTCCTGTTCAACTTGGCTAGAGTGTACGACTGCAGTTGCCCTTTGTCATTGATTAGATGTGCTGTTATACCGAGGTAATTATGGTTACTTACTGATGTCCATTGGTCTCCAGTAAATGCAATAAAAGTAACTTTTGCCACCACCTTACCTTCATAGCCTGTTTAAAGTGTCTTACATTTCATGTAAAAATAAAATAGTTCAACTTAAAGGTAACTCGAATTGCCATTCAGCACACCTTGTGATGTTTCCTCAGTCATCTTATTATCCATGATAAAACGTGCCATTATCACACAGCTGGGTAACAACACTGCGATTATGGAAAGCCATTATGGTCAAACACATTAATATGATTAATGTTAAAATTTCTAGATTAATTACATGCATTAAGACGTTAATATTGACAGTCGTGCAACTTATCTCAGTCTTTACAGGCAATCCAAAATCCTGCATGACAATGTTGTAACTTTTGGTCTATATACTATGGTGGCCGGTTAGGGACAAAGAGCATTCAAAAGTGAAAGCACAAACATTATGAAAACACGCTGTAGACTCTTGGAAACACTGATGGATGTCTCCTCCATTGGTACTTTCTGGTCTGTGTAGACCTGGACAAATAGAGCTTATCACTCCCCCTGGCATCCCAGAGTACTTCTGGTGTAGCAAATCTCTTTTGCAGCTTTTTTTTTTTTTTTTTGCATGTGCTTGACTTTTGTATGTGTTTTTTTCATTTGCAGCATGTTTCTGTTATGTTTGTGCTTTCGCTTTTGTATGCCTTCTGTCCCTAGGGGACACTGTACTACAGTAATAATTCCTCTAATATATGGTTTGTTCATTTTTATTGGACCACAATACTTTTTAATTCTCTAATCTAATTGGTCAGAAGTGTAATAGCACTGCTAGGAGAGTCCTTCAAGCTGCAAGAAAAATTGTATGTTCATACTAAGGTTCTTGTGCTAATACATGAGCTAGAATACATTAGCTGTCCATGGCTAGAATTTTTACAGGAATATCACATAAATAAACTTCCACTTTGTTGATATGATAAAAATATATAACTTTACCTGAAAAAACATCGTTCTTTAACTTACACAATTTTTGCGTAGAGTTTGCTATAGTGTAAGGCAAATACTGCACTTCAGGACATCGTATTATTTTTAAAATGCAGTAACGGTATACAACATGTTGAGAAACATCACTCTACCCCATCACTGTTTTTCTTTTTTTTTTTCCATATAACACCATGTCCTGAAATATTTAACGCTTATTTTGTCAGTTTAGTCAGCCTTGATCCATGATTGCAATTTCATGGTTGCATCCATTATCTGATAAGGAAAATTGTTAAAATCTGTATGATTCCTATAACTGAAAGTAATCTTCATAACAATTATTATTATTATTATTATTATTATTATCTTAGAGACCTACAGCATGTTAGTTGCATGCATCAATAAGACAATACAAAGCTAAAAAGTTTTCTAATTTGTTGGTCACGTCTATCTGATCAGGAGGGACATCCATAACAGGGAAAATCAAATATCAGCCTCTACATACTGTATGGTTTTAAATGCAGAATGTTTGACACACAGAGTTGAGTGTTTTCATGACCGTGACAGTGCCTGATGTGTCTCATGTATCTAAAACGCTTTTGTTTTTGTTCCGTTTTTGTTCATCTGGTCCAGTTCTTTATGTCCATTGCACAACAATACTGTTTCTCTTGGCACAGCTTAAACCATCATAAGTCCATATTAAATATCTGTGTCAAGCAGGTACAGAGATAACAACTGGAGTAAAAACAGGCAAGATTTCACAGATTTCGCATTTCACTCGACGTAAATGGGCTGTTTATACAGGCACCACTGGCTAAATGTGTTTGGCCACCCTGTGCTTTGTTTCCTGAGTTCCATGAAGTCTTTTCCTTGTTGAGATCACAGAGCAAATGTAAGCCTTTTGGAAAGTTTTTTGCATGATGTGCAGTTCAGGAAGCTGGGAGAAATGATAGATACTCTGTTTTGCTATCTCTTTTCTTTCTGTCAAAGCCAGGCCAACAGGCCAAACACCCAACAGGTGTACAGTATCAAGCCCTCCAGGTATTTTTAATAACAGGAACTCAATGTGTATGCTTTTGTGTCATTATGTGTCATGCTTTAACCTAGCCAGTATATATGTGTGACTGGGGGAATAATGTATGCTGGTTCTATTGGAACCAGCATTAACCTTTGCCTCAATTTGAGCTACAGTAGCTCTTCTATTGAATCAGATTACACGGGCCAGACTTCACTCCCCTTTTGCATCAGTAAGCCTTGGCCACCCATGAGTCTGTCGCCAGTTCACCGCTTTTCCTGGCTTGGATCACTTTTGGTACAGTATGTCCTGACCAATGTAAACCAAAACCATTCCACAAGAGCCGGAATTTTTGGAGTTGCTCTGACCCAGATGTCTAGCTATTACAAGTGGTCCAAGTAAGGAAAACCAGTGAATTGGCGACATGGTCATGTGTGGCCAAGGCTTACTGATGCACATGGGGAGTGAAGGCTGGCCCGTGTGGTCAGATAGAATAAAAGCACTAGTGTAAATCAAATTGAGGAAAAGGTTAATGCTGGTCCCCATAGAAAGGTGTCAGAACACACAGTTCATCACGGTTATGGTGGCCAAAGAGTGAATCTATTCAATAAGAGGCAGGTTGTCATAATGTCATGGCTGATCGGTGTGTATTTGTTTTTTTCTAATATAATATTTTATCACCTTTCTAATATTATAAACCAATATCAGTTTGTCAACTGTCTACACACTGTACTGTAAAGGAGAAGTTTTAGCTTAAGTGAGACATGGCAGAAACAATTCAATTAAATTGTGTGCTAATGTGGATAAGAGATATCAAGGTCATGGCAAGCTTTCAATGTGACTTGTGCTAAATGTCAAAATCATGCATAACTGGGACGTGCCGCTAGAGAATTTTTAAGTTTGACCATGTAGTGTTATGAAATACAGTGACCTTTAATCGGCTGGTGTCTAAAGGCTGCCACTGATTCTCAGAGCTCATTAATCTAAGACATAGGTTTTCCTACTTTGTCTTTGCCTTGCATACATACAATGTTTTCCTTACTCTAAATGAACTACAGTCAGGTTCAAAAATTAGTACCCCCTCTTATAATTCTGTGTTTTTGTATAAAAGCATATTGAAAATCATCTAATCATAAAAGGTCTTAGTATTGGGCCAATACAACCTCAGACAAACAACATTGAACCTTTTTCACCGTGCAATTATTTATTTAAGTAAAATGAAGCCAAAAAAAAAAAAAAAAAGTGTGCAATAATAAGTACCCCCTTAATGCTTCCACAGGATTTAAGAGGGCAAGCCCTTGATTATTTGATCATCAGCAGGTGTGTAGACCTCTATGAAAGCAGACATTTTTGCAGTTTACTGGTGAGGAGCATTCAGGTGTGTTTTAATGCCAAGTGGGAAAGACATAAGCAATGGTCTTAGAGAAGCAATCGTTCCTGCAAATGAATAGGGAAAGGGTTATAAAACAGTTTGCAAACATTGCGGAGCGCAGCGTTCTAGCTCTAGCTCTTGGAGTGGTTGTCCCAGTACATTTACCCCAAGGTCAGATTGTGCATTGCTCAGAGAAATCCCAATAAAAAAAAAAAACAAGAGCTACAGGCTTAACTTAGCGTGTTAAAGGTTAAAGTCCATGACAGCACAATTAGAAGAAGACCAAACAAGTATGGTTTGTTTGGAAGAGTTAAGTGGAGGGGGATGCAAAACTGTGTCTGAACAAACCTCAAGGCTTCTGCAACTATGTCCAATGGACAAATGAGACCAAAGTTGTTTGGTCTTAATGCACAGCATTAGTTTTTGTTTGGCAAAAACCAAATATCATTTCAACAGAAACACCTTATACTCACTGTCAAGGACGGCGGTGGAGAGGTAATGATTTGGGCTTGAGAGGTAAAGATTTTTGCAGCCACAAAACCTGGGCACCTTGAAGTCAACCGTGAACTCCTCTGTATACCAGAGTATTCTAGAGGTGAATGTGAGTCCCTCTGCCCAACAGCTAAAGCTTGGCCGAAATTGGGTCAACAGGACAATGATCCAATATAAATCTACATGAGCAATAAACGTATCAAAGTTTCGAATGACCTAGTCGAAGTTCAGACCGCAACCCAATTGAAATGCTGTAGTGGGACCTTAAGAAATGTGGGAATAAATGAATGCCCAAAAACCTTGAATAAACTGAAGAAATGTTGTAAAGAAGAATGAGCCAAAATTCCTGCGCAATGAAGTGAAAAACTGATAAAGTCATAAAGGAAATGATTTCTTGATGATTTTTCCCTGCTAGAGGTGGATCTACAAGCTATTGAATCATGGGGGTGCTTAGTATTACCTTCATTTTAGTTAAATAAATAATGGCACGGTGAAAAAAAGTTCTATGATGTTCTTCATCTGAGGTTGTGCTCGTCTAATACTGAGACCAGACGGTTTTTACACCAAAAATACATACAATTAAAAGAGGGGTACTAATGTTAAAAATGACTGTACAGCACTGACAAAACTGTCACTTCATTTAGTCATTAAGTAGTAATATGTTTTATATAAAATAAATGAATTATTTACCAAAAATCCTTTCTTTTCGTCTTTTTACCAGTGGCACAAAAAAGTCTACATTTTTAGCTATTTCTACATCTAATATTGGCAAAAATATTGTTTGCCTTGTTGTCAGTGATATACACTCTCACAGAATATATTTGTCACAAATAAGTCTTTATTTTTTATTTCTGTCACTGTGATTACTGTATCTGTTTTTGGTTTCCACCAGCGCTCCATCCCATGAGACTCTAATGGCATAGAAGAAATGTAATAAAACCACCATATTGCAATATCCAGATTTTAGAGCTCAAAGCCAAAAGCCCCAAACCACAAGCTTATGACCGTCCTTCTATGTGATCGTCTTTAATTTATAGGGTGGACTGTGGAAGCAAAGGCATTTGTTTTAGGATTTGTATAGTGTGTGCCAAACAGCACATGTGGAATTTAAATATATACTACGAGTCAAACCAGGACTTCTCTAACCCACTTGGTATGTTTTACAAGGGATTCTACACCCTACATAGCGCACTCGTTTTTTCATTTTACACTATTTGAAATTCAACCCTGAAATTGTTAGTTAAGTGGAGACATAAACAGAAACTTTCGAGATTTACAGGACAGGCCACCACCTTCAAGATTTATTCACCTTGCCTTTTGACTACAAATACAGGTAAGAATTTAAAAATACCTTTACCCCAGGGGATTATATAGAGAAATAATGCAAGTTTTACTCTCATAACCCACTCTCTCTATTATTCTTTATACTGCTCATTCTGTACAGGGTCATTGGAGGCCTGGAGCCTTTTCCCAAGAGACTCGGGGTACACCCTGGATTTTATGTCAATCCATTGTAGGGCAAACAAGCATACACACTCACAAATACACACACAACAGACAATTTGGAAACGGCAATTAGCCTAATCTGCATGTCTTTAGACTGTGGGAGGAAACTCCGTACTTCGTTACTTCAGAGAAAACCCACCAAGCACGGGGAGAACACGTAAACTCCATGCACTCAGACCCGAAGCTGGGACACGAACCCTGAACCCGTGGAGGTGCAAGACCATGGTGCTAACCACTAAGCTGTGTTTTGTTATTCTGAACAATCAAAATTCCTGGTTTGACATGAATGTCCCTTCTATATGCATTTGTTTTTTTTTTTGTTGTTGTTTTTATTCTTAGATTATATGTTTGAGAATTAGGACAGGGTTAAGCTGAGTAGCCCAGGTCATTAAAAATAGTAGAGGGGGGGAATATATATCAATTAGAAACCTTCTGTTTCAGCATACAATTTTCCTGCCATTTTCTCCTGCCTCCTGTCTCAACTCTGAATCTCCTTCCAGAAAATCATAAGACCACACTCTCCTCCTGGGATTTAATCAAGTTAATAATCGAATATGATCTGCAGAGGCCTCTCAGCCGTGCTGGAAGCCATCATTATTGCCCCTTTGCTCTGCATCATCCCAGAAACTCCTGACCTTCTTCTATTACCACTCATCAGGAGCTGATGACCCCCTCACCCACACCCTCATTCAGTACTGACCTCTGCAGATAAGTCCCTCTTTGCTGAGCGTCTGCTTACACACGCCACAATGCTTGTTCTTCTTAAACGTCTTCACCCGAAATGTGTGGGAGTGAACAGCCTCAAAATCCTCCGGCTACAAAGAAAAACATAAAAGAAGATTTAGAAACAACGCATGCTGTACAAATATACAAGCAATAAGTATGTAATGAAATAGAAGCGCATACTGTACACATTAAAACTGCAGTTGTCTTAAATATCATGTTTTAAATATCCGTGTTTAACAGCTGTTTTAAATATCCCTGAAAAATGATTACTCCCTGTTTAATACAGACATGCTGCCAATGCAGATGTAAAGTTCTCAACATGGGGTAATAGGCATGAATGCTTTCCCTTTCATCATTTACCATGGCTGAAACAAAATTCCTGGAACCCACTTAGCCAGAGCCAGTCATTTCAATCTCAAGCACTAAAGTACCATATGACATCTCTGACAGCATTAGCATATCAGGCGTGCTTGGTCTTGAAAAACTAGTGTAGTGGAGCACTATCATATAACTATAACACAATATTAATCTGATACCATAGTATTAATTTAGATGTCAATATGTCAACTCAATCGTCATTAGGTACTCAGTGACTCACCATCTCAGACTCCTGAAAGAGTAAAAAACCTAGCAGTTAAAGAGGATTTATGGTGTCAAATAAATTAACTAGACAATCATTAAGTGACTAGCGTGCTCAAGTAACATACTAGTATGTTGTTATTCATTCATTCAGCTTCTATACCGCGTATCCTGTATAGGCTCATAGAGGACTTGGAGCCTATCCGTGGAGACTTTGGGTATGAGGCACCCTTGGACTAGGGTGCCAATCCATCACATGGCACACAAAGACACACTACGGGCAATTCACTGTGGGAGAAAACCGGAGCACCCGCAATAAACCTACAAAGCACGCAGACCCATAGTGGGACTTGAACCCTTGACCCTGGACTGGTGAAGCCACAGTGCCACCATTCAACAGGTTGTAAAAAGTACTGTACTTCATATTTGCTCATTTGGTAGGCAAAACTGAGAAAATCATACTGTAACTGTGGCAGCTTGGAACTAGTTGATTTTTCAGTTCAATTTAAATAAAATTTCATTTGTGCTTTCAACAATGTCAACAATGGTCATTGTTACAAAGCAGCTTTACAGATATCCAGATGTATTTTCCATTAAATTTTACAGTTTTAAAAACTGTAACACGTAGATTACAGCCAGCTGCAAAAATAGCACTTGCAACAACCTTTTTTTTTATTATTTGCACAATGATCTAGATGTATTTAGGAAGTCATTAACCATCACAACTACACTTTACAGACACAACTGTTTCGTCCTTTGGGAGCAAAGATTTTGCCGGCAAGGTAGTCGCACTATACCATATACAATGACATAGTTGGCTCGGTGACAGAACTGACATACAATCTGCTGGACAGTTTGTAGCTGAATAAAAACTAAATCTGCAGTCATCAGCAAGATCTTCAGCCAGGGCAAAAGTAGGAATGAAAGGGCGTCCAAAAACAATAAAGCTTTGAACAAAACAGGAATGACCACAAATGATATGCAAGCAACGAAAGCTAATTTTTATCCCATACCATATACCAAGCCTGTATAAAAGGACCTTCTTTCATTAGCCTCTGTGTGTGGTTTTTCTAATACACAAAGACCTTCTCTCCTTATCTGGATTTGGTCATGTTCTGGTTGGTGTTAGCATTGAGGAAATGAGAAAAATATATTTTCCCCTTTCGCGTTCAATTCATCCCTTGACTAGCCTGACTGAGGTCCATGGTGACTCAGACACGGTGACACCACTTCCTTTGAGTATTTGCTCAGATGTTTTCCATTTGGAGCTGAACATGTCTGCCCAGGCTCGAAAACTACAGTACACCACTGGTTTGCATAGAAATAATAATAAAAAAAAAAAAACAGTAGAGATTTTCTTAAACCTGAGAACTTCTGAAAGGAAAAAAACAGGTAAATGTGAAACGGTTATAAATGACTGAACAAAAGCAAGTGCTAGCTCTTCATCAGAGAGTAGTTACTTTGCCTGACGTCCAGATTTCCATCATCATTATAACCATAACCAGCATTTATCTCCTCATTTATCTTCCATTGTCATCTCTTCACTTCGAGAAAGTCCATGAAGCCACATTGTTTAAAATTTTCCTCAGAACTGCTGCAGGTAAGGGCTATAGACAGCATGCAAGAAAGGGTTGCAACATGTTTGCCTGGAACATAGACAGTCTGGGCACACAGCATGAAAAAGACCAGGGGTTTTCTCAGACAGACATAAAGAGACCTGGCACGCCACTGCTGCTAATGATCTTCTCATTACAGCCTGTGGAAACTACGGCTAAGAGATCTGCCATCATATACGTAAGCCTAAAGCACTTTAACAGAACCTAATTCTTTGTGTTTGTCTGTGTGTGTGTGTGTGTGTGTGTGTGTGTGTGTGTCTGGCATTATTGCACCGCCCACTGTAAGTACACCTGCAGGTTAACAGACCAAGACATGGCTTTGTTGAACAGGAAATTCCAGGGTCTGGTTCTCATGAGAGAGTATGACTTCATTTGCAGGTACCCTTATAGCCACAAACAGCGCATTCCCAGAACAAAGGTCCAATCTTACTGTTCATTAAGTATATGACATAGTCCCCACAACTCTAGAAACATAACTTGGCAAAACTTTTAAAAATAACAAGGAACCACAACATTAACAGCAGTAACTCCTAGTGCTAGGTAAACCCTTTATCTAGGACAAATAACACAAACAAAACATTAATTACTATGAACAGCATTTAACAAGTCATAAAATAAAAATGCGATAAAAAGTAACTATCTTGTCCTAGATTTTGTCCTAAATTGAAAAACAAAATCCTGGTGGGACAGATACAAGTGGACGAGGAATGACTGAAGCAAGCAATATAGAGCTGGGACTGAGAAGAATGAGTAACTACAATATGAAGAGCTAAATATTCATGGCTTAGTGGGATTAAATGCAATGTAATTAGTTTTTAGTGCCCATTTAAATTCCTTGCAATCAATATTTTAGTTACAGCCCTTTTCATGCTGCACTTTTTATGTTGCTTATTAGTTGCTTAGTTGCTGGTTGTTTTGTTGGTTGGTTGTTGTTTTTTTATCCCAGGTTGGTTAGTTGGTTGTTGGGTTGTATCCCTAGGTGGTTTGTTGGGGATTGGTTGGTTGGTTGATTTTATCCCAGGTTGGGTAATTGGATGGTGGGTTGTATCTGGTTGTGGGTGGTAAGTTGGTTGTATCCCTAATTGGTTGGTTTATTGGGGGGTCGTATTCCAGTTATTTGATGTATCTCCGGTTGTTTGATTGGTTGTATCCCTAGATGGTTTTTTGGTTGATTGGTTGGTTGGTTGGTTGGTTGTATTTCTGGTTGGTTGGTTGTATCCCAAGTTGGTTGGTTGTATCTCTGGTTGGTTGGTTGCTCCTAATGTAGCAGCTAAAGTTGCATTTAGTGCAGGTGGGACTAATCTGTGTTTGCAATTAGAACTGAAAACCAGGAGATCCATCATCAAAAATAAATCTTAAAGCATATACTACTGTGCCTAAGTAGTATATGCTTTTTTAACGTTGGTGTGTTAGTTTAATTACCTACAGGAGCTTTATATTTTACGTTATAGTCTATTATTTTTTGTGCATAGAAAATCTCAGGTCAAGTCAAATAGGAAGATGTAACATTAAAAACAAAATATAGCCCTCTGAGAATGAGGAACCTACACAATGCTAAACACAGTGACTCACTGTTCAAAATCATTAAAAAGGATAAACCCCAAATTTTGCACAACAAACTCAGATGTATGGTGTTATTAAGCCTGAGCAGCAGTATGACCTTTTATATACATTTTTCATGCAACTTGTAATCTTTTTCAGCTGTGCTCAGCCAAAGGATGAGAGTGAAAAAGGGAGAAAAGATGGAAGGAGAGATAGTCATCTTTAGTCCTCACCTGAATACAACATTGTGCGTGACTTTGACAGATCTGTGGCGTTTGTGACTCTCTTTCACCGAGTCCCCAGGCTCAGCCCAACCCTGGTCTGATCTGATTACCCTGATATCATCAGCCTAAAGGATTTAATGTAGCTCTGCTTAGCTGAAGGCCGGAGATTACACTGCTGGACATTCTGTGAATCTCTGCCTGTCACCCATCAAAAAATGAGTGAGCATTTGTTATTGAGATCCTACATCATTCATGAAGAAAAATGCATGAAGGGAGCATAAATAAGAGTTGAGTATCATCTGTGTAGGATGGAACCACATAACTATGCTGCATTAAAGCTGTTGGTTAAAATATTAATACTGGATGTGTCAGGTGGCATTTCTACACCTGTCTGTCCTCCAACATGTCTCCGCTGGGCCCACTGCAAATTCCTAACCTTTACCAGGATGTGACAGTCACCAGACACCAGCCCTAGTTCAGTTTTTATACTCTGTTCATAACAAAGATTCATTATGGGATACGGTTACCTTAGTGTAAATATAAATATTTGAGTGAAACTTGTATATGTCCCATAGAGAGAGAGTCAGGCATTTGTTGAGCCACAATCAGGGGAAACGTGGATTCCCCTTATGGAGTAGAAGTATGTAACACATTTCATCTCTCTGCACTGATGAAAAGCATGGTGGTCTCTAGAGCTGCCATCCCCAATCCACCTAGCAGTGCAGCTTACAGAGTTGGCATGGGAACACTCATCTTCAAAGATTGAGATCATGCCGTACAGGCAGGAATTCTGGGGATTTTGGGTTCTCTCTAACTTACTGTAAAAACCCTGTGCAAACAGCCCAACATGGGAAATATACAGTTAGGTGCTCCTATACACTCTGAATTAATGTAGATAAAAATTACAGTCTCTCACATTCCCATAATGAGCACATGTGGTCTTTTTGAAACCACTTAAAATGACACAGGACTGGTGGTAGCACTAACCTTTTCTTCTCTGGAGAAGCATTTTTTCCGGGTGCCCCAAACAATCAGAAATGGAAGTCACCAAAGAAAATGACCTGTACCTTTTGCAGAATATTAGTCTGTCCCTGATTTTTTTTTTTCCTGGGGAAAAGTGGCTTCTTCACTGCCCTTCTTGGAATGTATGAAGGTGAGCGTTATCATCAGTCCTGTGTCATGCCAACAGTAAAGTATTCTAAGACCATTCATTTGTGGGGTTGCTTCTCAGCCAAGAGAGTGGGCTCACTGACAATTTTGCCTAGGAACACAGCCATGAATAAAGAATGGTATGAAAACATCATCCGAACAACTTCTCCCAACCATCTAAAAGCACTTTGGTGATGAACAATGACTGTTCCAGCATGACGGAGCACCTTTTCCTAAGGCAAAAGTGATAACTACAGTAAGTGACTCTGAGAAATTTGGATCCAGAAAACTCCTCAGATTTTAATAATTTTGTCCCGTCAAAAACACAAGAGCCTCTGAGAAACAGATCGTTGCGTTCCCTTATTTATAGGAACACAACAGGCTAAACTCTAAAAGTAGGCAATGAAACTTGGACAGAAAGTAATTTACAGTTTCCCAATAGCAAATTTCCTGTTGGATATCATAAATGGCATGGAATGCAAGTCTCGCTAATCCTTACACAAATGCCAAACCAGAGCTTTTAATTATAATTTTGGGAACTGCATAACCATAACATGCTCCATTACCAGACAGTGAAGTTTTTTGTTTATCGTCATAAATATACATGATCGTATAAACACAACTGTGCAGCTGGCATCCTCCTTTAATTATTTCCAGTAACTAAGACAATACAGGCATTGTTCCCATTTGAATATTATTGTACAATGATGCAGCTTAAGGCTGAGTTTGTAACTTGGTTAGCCCCTGCTGTATAACCTCATGTGGAGCTGATTCCACCATGCTCAAATCATTTCAGAGTATGTGGCTTCCACACAAGGCCAAGCTTGTGGGTCCCAGCAGCCCTTGCAGCGGAGCAGAATGTAAACAAGAATTTTTTACTACATATGTCTATGATATGACTCACAAATTCAAATTACAGGAGGTCGCAAGAGTTGCAAGACCCAAAGTTCTAAATTTGGACCATGAGCATCCATTGTCATTAATATTAAAGTGTTTGTAACAGCTGTAAATATAAATCATTTCCCATACCCACATATTTCTTGCCTGGCAACACCATAATGCTGCAGCCAGAAGTGAAACTTTGATTTTAACGTTATGAGTTTTCACAGGCACCAAGGTTAATTATATAATTATATTATATATCATATACTGACAAAAAATGCCTACTTCAGCCTGCATGTGCATAATAGGTGACTGAATACAATCACAGAGCGGATAAGCTGTCGATTATATGATTAAGCACACCCTGATAAATAACGTCCAACAAAAACAGCTTATTATAAGCTTAAAAGCTTTGGAAAAGTATATATCTATATACATAAAAGAAAGGTTTTGATGGACATTGGTCAAAACTTACCTTTTCAATGATATCTTTACGTTTCACACATTGGAGGACCCGAAACCAAAGATCTGTCTGTACGGTATGTCTGTCTATCCAGCCAGATTTTGTCACAGCATCAGGCAAAACTGGCTGGACAAAATTAAATTAATCTTTGGCAGTATTTAGGTATTTGCCTGAAGTTAAGCTATAAATACTGTATAATCAAAATGTTGAGTAGAAGTGAATTTATAAGCAGTTATGTGCCAGATTATGTTACAGCATCCAGCGCTTTTTTCCCAATTTAGCGCTTTTTTCCATGAGGTGGGCATGGCTATACATGTCACTCAACAGTGCCACTTAATGTTCAGACAGAGTATGCAGAAGACACAGAAACAACAGTAATGCACCCACAGTAATACACAGTACAATACTCAAGAAACAAAAATGACTGCGCGACACAGCATGGCTTACTCCAAAAAAAGGAAAGTAGACTATGAAAACTGAGCCTTCGAAAGTTGAATGGACAGATTCAATGTATTCTTCCTGCGGTAAGCGTAAAACTAGTTTGTTTCATATGTTCTACCACCATGGCGCTGATAAAAAGCAGTAATGTTAATTACCACTATGAGATAAAACACGGGTCATTAGAGCAAACATATCTACAGCAGTCCGAGGTTTTGGCTGACGACGAAAAAAGGACAACTTAGTGTAAACAATGCATAAGATATTCAATCTTACAAAATTGTATTTCTTTGTATTAATAGGTTAGGCAGAGAGAATATGCTGTACAGAAAGACAGACAGACATGTACGTGGGCTTCAACCTGCAATGAAAATGTCACTGATTACATTAAAGCTGATCAGCTTATTTTTAGCTTTAACCTTTTTTTACTTTTAACTCTAATGCCATCAACTATGGGTTCTTGCACTAATATATTATATTAAATATCCACTCATTCATCTTCTCTCACGCTAACTCTCACTCATTCTCTATACAGTACCTCTTAACCTGTACATCGTCACAGGAGGCCTGGAATCCTGCTTTGAGACAATGACCATTGTTAAAAGCGCTATATAAATAAATTGAATCCCAGGGGACTCAGGGCACTCGGTGGGGTACAATTTGTATGGGGTGCCAATCCTCCTCAGAGCACAAACACACATCCACTCACACGCTCAGGCAATTTGGAAACACCAGTTGGTCTAATCTGTAAGTCTTTGGAATATGGGAGGAACCCAGAGTACTTTTTTGGAGCTGGAGAAAAAAAATAATAAAACAGCGATCCCAGAGGAAAGCCACCCGTGGACAGAATGAACTCCACACATGCACACACAGAGACTTTCTTCTCATTATTCTTTCTCCAATAATCTGGACAGTAGTGTCTGGGTGTCTGGAGAACATCTGTCTCACAAATGGCCAAACCAAGCCAGCCACCATCCTGTTCTCTTGAAATGCTTTCAGACTGATTGTAACATCACAGTGTAGGATCAGAGGCATTACCTGTAGCATGTTACACTCACCTCTGTTATGAGTATATGATTTGGAGTGTGTCTCCAATCACTTCCAATCCAGATGGTGCACCATATCACCTGCTGGAGCTGAAATGTGATTATCATAGGATAACAGTGATTCCAGTCAGGAGTGTGTGTATGAGCCTACTGGCAGACCATTTGAAGATATGGTTTGACCTCAACCAAGCTGATACATTCTGTGATTTAAACATGCAAGTAGCGTTCTCTTTGAAGTTGAGACACACCCAGTAACACCATAATATATCCATCTTATCTGTGTAAGTTGTATTGCAGCGGGGCAAACATGTGTCCCCTGTGCACTTGCTTTTCCCTTTTCTCTCGAATTATCTAATAAAAAAAAACAGTCTCTCTCTCTCTCTCTCTTACACACACACAAATTGCAGGCCGCTCTTTCCAGGAACACTTGTATTCCATCCACCCAGCCCTTGCAATGGGACATGCTAGGCACCAAGCCGAGGACAGCACTCACATTTAGTGAGGGATATGATGTGGAGAGGAGGTGACTGAGTGTGCAGACATGAGGAGAAACACTTGGAGGGTTGAGGACAGATCTGAGAATCCGGAACATGTGTACAAACATGGTTTATCACAAACACATAATTAAATGCAGGCTAAGAACTCTAAGAAAAATGGTCTCTGTGTTCCATTCCAATAAGCCTCGAGGACTCATAACAAAGCACAGATATGGTGAGTGAAGACTTTCAGAGCAAGCTTAAAAATTCTGAGCAAATGCAGGTCAGACGTGGCTTTACCCACCAAGTCATGTGAGGCCCTTAGTGTCTACAAGTTCTAACATTCACATATCAACATGTACTCCTACAATCCCTGCTAATGGAAAGAAAATGAAAAAAGAGAGTGATAAATAAAAGATAAAGCCAAGGTGATAGAGGTAACCTTAATATTACTTGATGATATTAATGGTATGTGGCAAAAAGGCTATCAAGGGGCCTGGACTGAACTGTTTGCATTTTCTCAAGATGCAACCAATCCACACAATAGTGTAAAGACTACACAAGCTAAGGGATGTCAAGGAATGCATATGAACACTTTCAGAGTTCATTTGAGTCCAAGACCAATCAGCCATAATACAGTACAAAACATTAAACCCCATTTTGTGTAGGTACACCTTGTGCCAACAGGGCAGTTCTGATGCCAAGAGGGCATGATTCCACAAGACCTGGCACAAGATCTGGCTCCATGAAGTTGACAGTGGATCCTTTGGGCTCTGTGGGTTATGAGGTTGGTCTTCCATGGATCAGACTTGTTTCTCTGGAGCCATGGCATGTATTTTCCCTTTCCTGATTTTTTTTTTCTTTTGCATATTATGCATTGCATTGCATGTCTCACTGAAATGATTGAGATCATCAAACAAATTTTAATATTACACAAAAGATAATCCAAGTAAATTAAAAAAAAAATTTTTTTTAATGATGATTTCATTCATTTAGGGGAGAAAGCTGTCCAAACCTACTTGGCCCTATGTAAAAAAGTAATTACCCCTCCTTGTTAAATCATGAATGAACTGTAATTAGTTAAATTTCACTTGCCACACTCAGGCATGAGTACTGCCAGACCTCTTGAATCAAGAAATCACTTAAATAAACCAGTCTGACAAAGTCAAGCATGCTAAAAGATCTTTAAAAAAAAACATGATCTAAAAAAAATGGAGCCAATGAATTACAGTGACATGTTGACATGGCACTGCCCCTGTTTGATGAATTAACACTTTTATATCAAGTTTTTTCATTTTTTTCATTGATTAAATGGAGCACACGCCATACCCTCCACAAGGTAAGGTTAACAGTAAACAGTAGTTACCATGGAAATTATGATGGATCAGCAATCACATAAACCTGTGACACCCCAAACTTCTGCCAGAGCTGCTGTTTTACTTGTTATAATTTATTCTGATATAGCAGCAAAGAGCTCATCTTATTTGTGGGGTTTTGATTATGTTCCTTTACTCATGCTTTTGGAGAAATGGGGTTGATGCTACAGTTGATTTCTCAGAATGGGAGGGACTCTGAAATGGGTATAAACACTCAATCACACACATTTCATTACCTCACACAAATCTACTTGCCAAGATATCTCATAAATCTCAATTCACAAAGTGAAGACATGCACGCACCATTAACGCCCAAACGCACGCAAACACACACATAATGCACATGCACTTTCTGGAGATCATGCTTCTTTATTTACCTCACTACCTTGTAAATGTACCACCCACTGGCAAAGACACATTAAATAGTGGATGGTTGATATAGTCATTTACAGCTTGTAAATGGTTATAGTGTCTCTGAATCACACGTTTAAGAGCTTTTACAGAAGGAACAGAACTAATCATCCATAAGTAGAGTTATTTTATTTTATTATTTTTTTTTAAATGTATTTGTTAATTTAACTGCGGCATATCTGCCAAAATGCATTGTTTTACATGTGTTTTAAAAAAGAAAACAAAAATCTGTTTTTTCGGTCTACATTTGCATAATGCACACATGGTACACATGTTGCTCCATATTGGCAGTGTCTGATAGTTTGACCTTCTCGTCACACTTTGATCTGTTGAAACAGGAGGCGTGGCCTTAATTGCTTCCCTAATTACCTGCCCCCGGGTTTTAACCAGTCCGAATCCTTGCACGGCGAGGAGATGTTTCAAAGTTACACAAAAACACGATCAGGAAAAGACCTCCAACTCTCTGCACCTCAGCACCTGGAGTCTCTCAGAAAACAACCCCCCTGCAACCGTTCTGTTTTCTTTCACAACGGCACTATTCTTTCACCCACAAAACATTACCCAGCAGGGGCACCTAACCTCTGACCCCATCATCCCTCTCCTTCCACCCTCTCCGACCCTGCATCCACTTGGACACACCGAGGATGTCTGACCTCCTTTCTCCTGTGTTTTCTCCCACCGTTCTTTCCTACTCTCTACTCGTTTTTTTTTTCCCTCTTTCTCTCACTCTCTGGTAAGGAGGAAGCCCCCACATGAAGTTTCTGAAATTAGATCTTGGGATTTTGGGAAGGGGGAGCACTCATGGGTGATAATCAGTTGACTCAGGAAGGGGAAAAAATCTTAAAATAGCTCATCTTTACAACATCTTTCATGCATTTCAAAATAACTGTAATGCTGAAAGTAAAACATGCTCTGGTGTGCATTTACTCCAATATGGCTCTGACTCAACACTACTTTAGGCCACATTAGGAAGTATGTAGTATATCTGAGACTTACATCCTGTCTCAAAGACGAAAGCATAAGCAATCCAACCTATGTAACAGAGATCGTACCACTGCAACACTGTACAGTATATACACAGCAATGTATACTTATGCAGGAACACAGGAAAAATAATATCCTGTAAAGAATTTCCTAGCAAGCACTTCCGCTCTTAAACCAGAACATGCAAGTGCCTTTTGCTTCTCAGGATAGCACTTAAATATTTAGTATGTATTCAACATTTCGAACCAAAGCAACAGAAGGCTGCTAGTAAAAATAGCACACCCTCCGTCTGAATTTAATCACCCGCTAGCCTGCACTGCCCAAACAGCCCACTACCTCAGTGTTCCCTTAATGTTTAGATTATTGCAACAAGGCAAGAAAACTGATGTACGTGATTTATTATAATAAATGTGTTTACTTGGTGCAGACACTCTGTCAGCCACTTCTGCATCACCCCAGTCCCAAAGCCAAATATTTCTTTTTCATCACCCCAGCACAAATCCCCACAACCTCTCCTCTCACTTCACACCCAACTCCACAAACATTCCCTCTTTTTCCTTTAAATCGTACAAGCCATCCTTCTTACCCTAGCCCCATTACCCACAAGCCACCCCTCTCACTCCAGCCACAAATCCTCAAACCTACCCTTTCACTCTATGCTCAAATCCCCCTAGGCCTTCCCTCTCATCCAAGCCCCAAATCCTCAAGGCTTTCCTCCTACTTCAGCCCCAAATCCCATCAAACCATCCATCTAAGTTCATTCCTAAATCCCAACAATTTCTCCTCTCACCCAAGACCCGGATCTCCAGGAAACTTCCGTCTCACCGCAGGCCTAAAACCGAAGAAACTTGATCCATCATCCTATCATCAAAGTCACACAGTACAAATCTATCACCTCAACACCAAAGCTCTATCGTCGAGTTTAAACAGTCCAAATCCCAAAGTATTATTTCACAGTCCAACCAACCACCCTGTTTTAAACTCCCTACTGATCTATGCTATTACTCCAGCCCTTAAATTCCCACAGTCCTGCTCTATCACCCATACCCAAAGCCTCACAATCCTATTCCTATCACTCCACCCCACCCCATTTATCTCCACAATCCTGCTCCATTACCCCAGTCACAAATCCTTCTACACCACCCCCAAAGCCTCACAATTCATGTGCACCACCCAGTCCCAAATCCCCACAATACTGCTTCATTAGCCAACTTTAAACTACCATAGATCTTTCATCATCAACACAGACCAACCCCCAGCCCCTAAAAAGGCCCACAATTGGACTTGACCAATCCAGGCAAAATTTTCCATGTATCTTCGTAAACCATGTTCATCTTAGCAATTCTCCTTAAAATGAGAATAGCAATTGCAAAATGCAAAAAGAGCAACTATCCCATTCAGTCAAATGTTCTATAGCTTTACAGCTATTCAGGAATGTTCTTAATCAGCTTCAGACACTTCCAGATGATTCAGAGCATATGTGCATACATTTTCAACATATCAGTTCCATGAGTTGGTCTTGATAGATCAAACGCTGTAGCAACCATACATAACGAATAAACACAAATAGTATATCTGGATATCAATTACACTTCGCCAAAAGAGCTGATTTACATTTTCAGTCCTGCAGAAATTACGACGTATGCAGCAGACCACTTGCTTGCAATGTTAACAATAACTCTCTGAAGCCTTCAGGCAACCTGTTATGACCATTTGTACTTGCACTTGTGTGTGTATGTGTGCGTAGAGGGGACAACTTGTGTTCAAACCACTAGCGGCATACCACAGAAACCATCCTATTTCTTTCCAGAAATTTCATCACTCAAGTTCAACAATGCATCCTGCACACTAAATCATTCACCGAGCACAGAGCTCACTCTATCATTTACACACTGGGGTAGCAGCACAGGCATAAATCCTGCCTCTAAGAAACAGCTAAAGGCAGCTTGCCTGGTGTCTGCTGCAAAGTCCATGTCCCACATTGAGACATGCTGCTCGTGCCAAGATTAAGGACTGACCTTAAAGTATGGCCTACTCACTAATTTAGGCACATTTATAGTGCAATATCTTCAAGTGGGAATATTGTGGAGCAGGCCAAGGTTGAAAAATATAAAACACCACACCTATTCAAAACATGAGAATGTTTTGAAATAATGCTTAATTCAGTGGAAAAGGACATTGGGCCCCGTTCCCAGACAGAATGCATCATCATATATATCCAAAGAAATTCCCAGGGTACAATAGGTGTAGTATTTGACATAAGTAAAGTTTGGCAAAATCGCAATCATTAACAGGTTCATTAATTATATTTTATAGTTCAGAGTTATATTTATGAAAAATAACTTTACACAGCTGTAGCATTATGGATTTCAGGCTAGCCGAAAGATGGGCCTCTATGGTTGGGTTGGGTCGCTCAACCCTACCACAATATAATTCAACCCTTAAGGAATAAAGCAAATGCATCTGGATCCATAATCATTTGATTTGCCCACTATCGAAAGGAGGAGGGTCTGGAATGTGACCTCTCCAACTACCAGGCTCATGTGTTTTTCATTTAGTACAAAAAAAAGTTTTCTTTCCAAAGTCTTGTTATTAAAGCTTCATCTTTTAACCCCATGCAAATATCAGGTGCATTTAATTTCAGAGGGACCTGATCTCTGTAAGAAAATTACACAGATATTTAAAAGCCCGCTAAATAATCCTAACCCCTTTTCTAGCCCATCAGCAGCACTAATGAATGAGATTTGGCAGGCACGCCTGTTCCTCCAGGGTCTGAGATTCATACACATCCTCAAGCTGAAACCAAATCCAGGGTACAGCTTTACAACTCTAATCAAAAGTCCTGACTACAGCAATATATATTTGCTTATTTCAACTCATAGCTAAATATATCATTGCTGATGATCTTCCTTTCATTCTGACAGTCAAGAGAAGTGACAAAAAAAATCTAAATAAATATAAACTTATAATTATCCCACATACTGTAGGGGGGATAATCTTATTACTAAATTATAAAAATACTAGTTGGTAATATATTTTATTAGCTCAATTTACACAAAAGGTGAACTTGTGCTAATATTATAGTTTTTATATTATATTTTATATTTAGGGCTTTTTATTATTCCATGGAAGGCTTCCAACTGTTAGATATGCACTAACGACATACAAATACCTGTTCTGCAGTGTAATTGCACACTTTGTAAAAGCAGCCTAGTGGCAAAAGGACAAAAAAGGTGAAAACTATTTTGTAGCAGTATTTCACAAGACGAAAGAGTTAGATCAAGAGAAGTGTTCCAAATTTATTACGCTATAATAGTGGTATTTCGTGGCACATGAATGGATTAGAAGAAACGTATCCAGAGCTTCAATCATTACCTTGTAAGGCAGTTCATGAAAGTTGAGCTACGAGTGTTACCTAGAGGGACCCCTAAATCTTGGCTATGTATGTTGCATGTTTTTCAGGCTAAAATCAGAAAGGATGTTTATTAAAGCCATATAGAGCTCTGTTTCACTATGTCTGGTGACAAAAAGGGCTTATAGAAATAAATACTACAGTATAATGTCTAATATGCAGGACAGACATACATACATACAGACAGACAGACAGACAAATTGGACATTCGTTCTAAATTACTCAAATTGCAGCAGTATGATGTGGGCTCTTAGTTTTAATAAAGATACATTAACCCAATATAAGAGCTTATTTTGCCTTAGTTATTAATCAAATACAAAAAGCTCTCTCTTCGGAAATATGCATGAATCTGCAGCTCATAAACAATGTGAAGTATATCCAGAGATATTATGCAAATTGAAAAATCAATAATCGAGAAAGTAATCCACTTCGTTTATTTCTATCACTCATGTTATTGTATTTCACGTGTGCTTCTGATGATGAATTATCGGTGAAGCAGGTTTAAATAAATGAGGCCCAGTGCACATGAACTCTACGGGGCAAGTGTTATCACTTGACACTTGACCCAGCTGTCAACGATATGCCGTGAGAATCTGAAGTCTGGACTAGAACAAAAGAATTAAATCAGCCCTAGCCTATATCACTCACACCATTTTGAGTAATTTTGCCTATAATTGTTGATGGTGCTATAGTTCTCATACTTTCTAAATCAAAAAGTAAAAAATAAGGATGCTATTAAGCCCCTCGATTTAGTTTCCCACATACACCAGCTGGCTTTACTAATACTTACGAAATTATCACAAATAGAGAAACAAATATTTAAGTGTTCATATAAAAGGAACAAACGTAGGGGATTAGTGTAATCAGAAATCATTGCACTTGTCTAAATAAACTGTCTTTTTCACATAGGTGCAATTTTGTGACTGAGGTAGGAATGTAAATAGCCAAGAATCAAAATCAACCTAAGCATCTGTTTCTAATCTAGACAGAAAATAAGGTTAGAATGTCTTTTAGTAGGAAAAGGGCATCTTTGCTGGCTCAGTAACTGGGTTTCAGTTTTACTACTGTAACGCTGCCAACATCCTTAAAGTTGTCCCCCGCCCCAAACTGAACATCATCACATTATTGATTAGTGATGTGGTGCCAAAGAGTGAATTTACACACAGTGACTACAGCCGTCAGCAGGATGGTACTTAAACTGTCTGCAGTGGTGGACAAAGTACGCAGATGCTGTGTGAAAAGTAGAGATACCCCAGGTAAAATATTACTCGAGTACAAGTAGAAGCCCTTGAGAAAATGTGCTTTAGCTTGTATTAGCTAACCGTAGCCTTTAAGTCAAAAGTAAAAGTCTCTCTCTCTCATGATGTGTTTACATTTCTGCATCTGATTTCCCGCTAAAATCGTCTTAACATGTATAATAGTCAGCAGCTTCAAATGCTACACTCCACAGGGGTTATGTAACACAACGCCATGCACAAATGTAGTAAAGTAGAAAGTACAGATATGCTTTGTAGGATGTAGTGGAGTAAAAGTAAAAAGTATGCCCCAATAAAACGACTTAAGTGAATTAGTGCTGTACTTAAGTACAGTAACAAATTAAATGTTTTTAGTTACCTTCTACCTCTTACTATCTGAGGCATTTATTAATATTTTACTACCTACGTTGATCTTCTGAGCAGGTATGTCCAAATAGCTGCATTTACACAACAACAACAAAAATCTGATTTTTTACAAACTCATGTAGTATCAGGGCAGACCAGTATAGTACACTGTGATCTGTGTTACTACTTACAGCTCAAATTCAACACATCCATGTAATAGGAAAATGCATTGATTAATATGGTGCTAGTGAAAAAAAAGAACGCAGCCATAAATATGAAAACACAATGGCAATGCAACAAACTATACATTAAATGATGGTGTTTTCCTGAAAAGCCACATGTACAAGTGTTATCATGCATGTCTTAGCGGTGTGCACCACAAGAACAAAGAGTGCTCTTATAGGGGGCCTCCTTCTCAGAAAATACCACATAGGAGGTCCCACTTGGGGCCTGGGTATCCTGCCGTTTCCAAACTTAATTACAACCAGGTTTCGGCACCTCTTTCATTTTCAGGTCCAGAGTGGACATCTTGTTGTGAAATTCTGTGAAGATTTGGAATCCAGACATCAGATATGTGAATCTCTTAGACACTGAACTATGTTGTCTTTAAAGTGTAACCTCTGGTTATTGTAAGTATCTGAGTTCTAGGAATTACATCCTACCAGGTAAAGAAAGAACACTGAGTGTCTAATCTGGAATATTTCGTATTCCGGTATTCCTAGGCACAGGAATAAAATCCATAATTTCTATTCTGGAATTAGAATTTCTAGAATCTCTACTAAAGAATATCTATTCAAAGTCAAAGGATGAAGAATTCTAGAATGTTTATTCATACAGAGTTAATGATCACCCCTACTTAACAAGTACAATGAGTTGGTTCCTTTAAATCGGTTTGATGCAACATGATATACGACAACATATAAATTTTACATATGTGATAACTGCATGCAATGACTATGCAAATAGTGGTTGGTGCACCTTATATTACTTCTGAACTGGCAACAATGGACACCCCCAACAAAGAGAAAACCAAAAAAATGCACTGAAGAACAATCATCCTAGGTTCACAAATGATGAGAACCACATGGTGCACATCATCCAAGCATCCTATTTAGCTCCCAGGAATCACTGCCAATCTTTTAATGAACTTCTGATGAGTTTTAGGAACTGACTAAGAAAAGCATCAAATGCATTTCGTAGGCTGTGAACTACCTTTGCACCTCAGCCGACAAACACGGATTTCCTATCTCCTCCGGAGACAGAAGTGCTGTTCACTTGTCTCGCACACAGAGCGAGACACCCCAGACAAATGTTCACATTCCCAGACTCTTGCTTGCATCAGGAGACACTACATCAAGCAATAGAGGGAAAGAGAGATGCACGAAGCATTCTGCCAAAAATCAAAAGCATATGTTATATAGATTTAAACAGACAAAGATACTTTTAAGGAGCCAGACACATAAATACAACTAGACTATAGGAAAAGAAATGCTGGCACAATCACGAGATGAAG
>JAOVVB010000049.1:21987413-22001474 GCA_028570985.1 Heterobranchus longifilis
ATATACACACACACACACACACACACACACTCATATGAAAATGCTTATAGTGTTGTGTAATATCAGTTCTGCAATGTTGGTAGAGCGCAGAGGTGATGAGTGTAACAAATTGTGAGTGTGTGAGAAGAGTGCATGTATGTATAATCGTCTATTCCCTGAGGCTCGTTCACACGCTGGGTAGTGTGGGAATGTTAAGCCCTCTGTATGATGACACATTTATATTCGACCCAGTGAAGGAGGCCTGGGAATCAAATTGTGTGTTTGTGTGTGCCTGTAGAAATAGAGAGAGAGAGAGAGAGAGATCTCGAAACCTCTGCGCTTTGTAACTCATTGGATTTATTCCATCATGCTCATTTCATAGTGCTGCGGTCTAGTGTCTTTGCCCAGACGCATAACTTTGAGAACCTTTGCTGAAATTTAAGCGCATCACTTTATTCCCAGTCTTGTATGAGCAAAATGTAATAACAAGCCTGTCCACTTTGATATTCCTTTTTTAAAACCCGCGCTTGTGGTTTCTTTCGAGTTCTGTCGTTATAACCATAATATTTCGTTCCACATATTTTTTTTCATCTTGATACCGCTAGGATTATTGACTATTACTGAGGAGGTCTGTGGGATTGCATAAAACAGCATGTGATCATGTCAGGAGTAATATATACCCCATGACTCTATTGGGCCATGACCTGTTCATGAAACAAGGTTCAGACATCACAAGTCTAATAAATGTTTTACTGTATTTAGTGATCACAAGCACACAGTATTGGAACTATACTGTATAAATGCATGATCGCTGAATCATTTTAACGAGCTTGTTTTCCTTTACTGTTGTAATGTTCGGTAGTAAACAGAGAGAGCAAATGTAGGATGGTTGAGTTATGTATCTGATTGGATGCCCACACCCAGCTGAAGTCTTGTGAGGGCAGTAGTGCAGTGCTCACTGTGGATTTTCTTGGGGTGGTTTACGCTGTATTCCTGGAATATCGTTGGAATGACAAGCCTTTAACAAGTGCTAGTTTATAGCAGCCATAATCCACAGGCATGTGCCAAACCACCACACCGGAAAATTTCTGGTTAACTGGGTGTGTATATGTATACAGAGGTGATTGTATGTATGTTTTATCTTATACATTAAGCTTATGCATGAAAATTGTTAGGTTTAAGACGGCCATATGATTTAAAATCAATCTATGAATCTATTTTGAACATGGAAATTACCTGCAAATTTGGAGGAAGTAACAATTGTTATTCTTTCTTTTTTACCAAACATATACTTTTGAGCCCTACAGATTTAATTTAATTTTTTTTTTACACTGCGTAATGTTGTATGTGTTGCATAAGGAACTCAACAGATTGGAGTGTGTTAAGGGCATCCAAAGTAAACTGGCTTGAAATTTATTTTACCTCTTATACCACAGCAACATGGAAACTTTTTTAATCAATTTATATACAATTTACATTTTAGTTGCACATCCACAAAATATTCCTGTTATGCATGATAATACCTTCCCTATTTAGCCTTATTATCTTTTTATCTCTTGAATTAAATAAGACAAAAAAAATGCAGCTTGTCATGTTACCAAGATGTCCACTGTTGTGAAGACGTTCCCATGAAGAAATACCTAAAGGTATATTTTTATCTTGTTGACTGTTGCTTCAAGTTCTGACACTGGAGACTTATTCTCACCTCATCTCATTGTCCATGCCGCTTTATCATCTGTACAGGGTCATGGAGGGGCCTGGAGCCTATCCCAGGAGACTTAAGGCATGAGTTGGGGTACATCCTGGATGGGGTGCCAATACTTTGCAGGGCACACACACACTCAATAACACACTATGGGCAATTTGGGAACGCTAATCTGCATCTTGCATCTTTGGGAGAAAACCAGAGCACCCAGAAGAAACCAACCAAACACGGGGAGTGCGCAGAATGCAAACTCCACGCACACAGACCCGAGGTGGAAATTAAACCCAGACCCTGCAGACGCCAGGCGACAGCGTTAACCACTAAGCTACCGTGTCGCCGAGACTCATTCTGTAAATGCTAAATAGTCTATCCAAAGAAAACAACTTTGTTTGTTTTTAACATCCAACAAAGAAGTTGAAATTAGCTGTTAGTAAAAAATGATGTATTATGATTAGTGCAATAATACACCACCGCTTGTTTGACCTCTTTAGCTTTGATCATGACACACAATGTGGTGGTCAATTCATGTGTGAAAGTGATTCCTCGTGCTCCCAGATGCATTCTTTCACAGTTTGAGTCTTGGAATGTGCCATCAGAGAAGAAAAAAATGCTGTGATAACCTTCCCTGGTTCATGCAGTACATTCAGGTCATCAGCTGACTTCATTTTATTGCCACATAACATTGCTGAGGATTGACCTGACCAAGTGAAGCAACTGCCTCCAAAGACATTGGTTCATGCGCTTCCCTCCTTTCCCTTCACGCCCTTTACTCTGGCTTTGGGTCAATCTGAACTCATCAGACCACATGACCTTTTTTCATTGCTCCAAAGCCCATTCTTTATGCTCCCTAGCTATGGTTTTTACTGTTGATTTTTACCATGCAACATCACCAAGAATTTAAGTGATCTCCTTTCATGATTTTTTTCTTCCACAATGATGACGGTCAAGCATTATTCTTCCAGGTTTTGATAACGTGTTAAAGGGTTCTTAACCCAGTACCAGGATTTTTTTTTTCTTTTACTTGTTGCAGTCCAAAATTTCTGAAATTGTGTTTTTTCCCCAATCAAACATTGCACCATACAGTATCTCTACCTCTTCTCTCTTTGATACAAAAGATACAGTATATAAAGTTTTATGTAAAGTTGCTTTTATGCTATATGATGTACATTGTTGAAACATCTATAGAAAAATAATTCACATCACAACTTCAGTTTCATTCACTAGGAACTTGTCACTACTCACAAGGTTTAGTTTTCCTATCTAGTCCAGTTATGAGGTTTTATGCATCAAATTCAAAATCTCCACAAAATAACAATGCAGTAAAGAATATTTTAATATATCAATACAAATAGATCTTGCTACTGTAGGTATCTCACTTGATGGACTCCCCATAATACTATAATTCCTTTTCTTACTCACATTCTCTTTCACTGTTAATCTCACTCTCATAAAACCAAGGTCGACCTACCCTGACCTAAGTTTTGCTTTTGAGCATATATTTTGCCACTGGCTTCTTTAAAAGTAATAACCCCAATCCCACAAGAAACAGACTCAGGCACAGACACACACACACACACACACACACACACACACACACAGCGAGACAGAGAGAGAGAGAAAGAGAGAGATCCAGTGAGTGCCAAAGTGTAACAATAAAATGAACATCTTGGGTTAGTGTTAATATTGCCTTGCTTTAGAATCAGGAAATCCTCTCAGCTGTTTACTATTCACTGAATTAAACAACTCACATTCATATTTACACTCAATGAGCCAAATGCAGATGTGATTGAAAGTGCATGTGATTCACAAACATATCCAAAGCAGAGGGATTTGCTTAAAGTAACACTATTACCCAATTCCTAATGTTGTATACTTAAGAACTTTATGATTAGTCACAGTGTATAGTCAAATGACTTCATAATGCTGACAATTATGTGCATTTTATGTATTTATCTATGTATGATTACATACTTACATAAGATGCCTGGAGGGACAAAGGGCCAGCCTGTCCAGTCCAATCAAGGGTGTACAAGCTCTTGTTCCACTAACCAAGTAGTGCTCGCTTGCATTAACCATGAACAGAGCAACATGGACGGTTCACAGGCAACTTAGAATGAATTAAGAGCTGTTACTAAGAAGACAAAATGTTAAGATAAAATGAACAGGTGTGTTTTCTTGCTGTAAATGCTTCCATGACTGGTTATGAATGTGTGTTGTGGCAGGCAGCTGCTCCGCTGCCTGCGGACCGAACCGACCTACTTTCACCCATGCTGGTGACTGACAGTTCACCTGCGTCACTCCTGTGATGCTGAGTGATGGTTAACGTCCCAGTGCCATTATGCTCTATATCATCACTTGTAGAATGCCTCACATCCAATCGATTACTCCAAATAGTTATCTAACTATTGTGTATAATATAGGACTGGGCAATAGAATGATAAGAATATATGCTGCCATAGACACTTCCTCGGTAACAATAAAAATATGGTTTGACTGGTTAAAAGCAATGCATTAGAAACCACCTGTTTTTGGGGACTGTATCCTTCAAAGGACGCATTTAAAAGTTGATTATGTGATAGCGTTGCGTTGAAGCCTGTCACATTTTCAAGATTCCTACACAGTCAGCAGTGGCCACATTCCCCATTGGAACCTCTCTAATGACATTTGCTTTTTTCCCTCCTTTTGAGGGTTTCGCAGAAATGTGACGATGCATTGTCGTTAAACAGACTGATCTCCCACACTGCTACAGCCATTTTATCCTTTTTTTCTTCAAGAGGGCCGTTGTTGCAGCATAGTTACTAAAGAACAGTCACTTCACATAGACACAAAATTGTAAAAAATGCTTTACGCACACACACACATGTGGTCACAATGCTGTAGTAAACAGTACACACAGGCACAAATTTTGATTATGCGAGTGACGCACGCACACTGAAACTGAGCATGGTAAACGATTACACACAAACCCAAGCACGAGAGAGAGAAGAACCATTGGCTCAGTTGTGATCATGTGACACTTGGCAGACAAAGCGCATGTGTATAACTCGTATATCAAGACCTCCCTCATTTATCAAGTTAAAATTTATTTAAAAATTTTACTTGTCTTGCAAAACACTCGCAGACCAAGTACCAAGGTTTCACTGTACATATATTATCCTCTCCTTCACAATCTGGCATTGTCATCTTTTGAAAAAATCCGTTGGTGGAAAATCCTGGTAGTTCAGTATATTCAAGTAGTCAGCTGGCATCATTTTTGGGCGGATAACAGAAGCAACTGCAAATCATAACACTGCCCCCACAGGCTTGTAAGGTAGGCACTAGGCATGATGCGTGCATTAGTTCATTCTCCTCTCTCCTGATGCTGATGCACCCATCACTCTCAAACAGGGTAAATCTGGTCTTATCAGACCACATGACCTTTTTCCAATTCTCCACAGTCCATTCTTTATTCCTCCAAGCAAATTTAAACCTTTTAGCTGATTAGCCACATTGAGTGGTTTTCGTAGGGCTACACAGCTGTTTAGTTCCAATCCCTTGAGTTTTCGTCATGTTGGGTGGGTGGAAATGTTTCACTATTAAACATTGCCATGAGTTCTACTGTTGTTCTTTTATGATTATTTATCAAACACTTAAGTAATCTTTGACCACAATCAAGTTTTTTCCTTCTTCGAAGGTTCAACACTATTCTTTTAATTTAATCATTGAATTTTAATAATTATTAAGTTTAATAATGTATTGGACAGTTCTTAACCCAATTTTAGTAGTTTCAACAATCTATTAGTTTTCGTTTCCTATCTCTTTTAATATCTGTGCCATGACCACAGAATGATGAGAAGCTACTCACTGTATCAGAGATAAATAATTTGTTGACCGCTTAACCATATCAATAACTGCAGTAATTATCCAATGGAAGTCTCTTATTTAATTGCATAGTTAAATCCTGTTGGGCAGTGGATCTCTCTCTCTCTCTTTCTCTAAATAGATAGATAGATAGATAGATAGATAGATAGATAGTGTGTGCTAAAAGTGAGCTTTACGCTTCTCCTAAGAGTCCTAATAAATGTCGCCTTGCACGTCCAGGGTCTGGGTTCGATTCCCGGTCAGGCTCGATTCCCGTCTCTCTGTGCATGGAGTTTGCATTTTCTCCCTGTGCTTGGTGGGTTTCCTACGGGTACTCCAGTTTCCGTCCAAAGACCTGCAGATTAGGCTAATTGGTGTTCCCAAATTGCCTGTGCTGTGTGTGTGTGTGTGTGCCCTGCAATGGATTGGCACTCTGTCCAGGGTGTACATTTCCTCGTGCCCTAAGTCTCCTGGGATAGGCTCCAGGCCCCTCGTCACCATGAATACAGGATAAAGCAGTATAGACGATGAGTGAGTGAGTGGATAGATTTCCACATGATACATGAAGTTTTGTAAAAAGTACCTCAACTCTTCTGCTTCATGCCCTCTTTTTATATCTCGTCCAGTTTGTGTTTGTGTCTCTTAATAAATGAGTGCAAGGACATGAATTTAATGAGAAGAGAAGTGCTTTGTCGACCTCAATGATAAGGACAGCAGAGACCGACATTGCCTACTATTAAAATGCCAATACCTCAAGATTGATCTGTCGCTTAAAGAGAAATGCTTGCTAAGATCATATTGCGACTGCCATCTTGCTGCAGTGTACAGACAGCCAGTAAGAGGAAGCTCTTACGTTTTTTAATTACTGAAAGTGCAATCGCCCTCTCTTGCTCTCTCTCTAATTTACTTTCTTACTCTCTCCTCATTCCATCATCTCTCTCTCTCTCTCCCTCTCTCTCTCGTTCTCTCTTTCTCCCCTGTCCATCATTCTTTCTCTCCTCCTCTTTCCCTAATACAGTGCAATTAAGTACCTTTGACTTGATTCCAACTGTGCTTAAGGATCACTGATTTAATCAACCAACAACTGACCAACAATTTGGCAGGAAACATAATATTTTGCAATGATTCCTGACAGCTTCCCGTTAAAATTCCATCCACATTAAATATGAAGCTCGAAGGGTAAATTGAAACTGTATGATTGTTTTCAGGGATTTTTCTGCTACATGCCTTCACATGAAATTTCATCCTTCTTCATCATAAATAACCTTCTTCTAGCACCTGACAAATGTGTCTTAGTGTGGAACAGGTATGGAGACAAATAGATGAATAAAAAGTTTTTTGTTTTTTTTTAAAGATGGATTAAGTAAGAGATAATAAAAATAAATAGATAATAAAAGTGACCAGGGATGCTGTTGTTGAAAAATAATCAACAAAAGGGTGCTGTCGTGATTATTCGTCCTATAACAACATACTCCAAGGAATTCCACAGAAATTTGCCAACATTTATATTTTTTATACATTATAGAAAGCGATCTCCTACTTTTTTTTTTTATCAGATCTGAGTTAGATTTAATATTGTGCTGTATTGTTATTACTTATGTTATAGCAGCTACAAATAGCTGTTCTCTCAATTCTGACCAATTAGAATTGAGTATTTAACAGGAACAGAATATAAGGGACAAGACGATAATTCACATTTGTATGACCTCTGATTATGCTACGCTAAGCTTGTGTGTTAGCATGTGCACATAAGTGATTATAGATCAGTTAAGCAAATTCAGCTGGGTGTCTTGATATCAGGCAGTGCCTTTATCAGGGCCTAGTAATATCCTGGTCCAGGCTCATAATAATTTCTGATTCATTTCTTATCTCACTGTCTTTTACCTCTTGAATCGTATTATGCACACACGTAATCTGATTCCATAGCTGAATAGTACGTGATACACGTACTATAATAAATAATTCACACAATATCCTGTTACAGTATAGATTACGTACTGTACTTGTATGCCTTTGCTCATCAGGGAAAAGATGAATGTAGCCTTGAAGGTGCAGTTTTCCTCAAAGGATTCTCAAGGGCTTTGGATGATAAACAGTTCCATATTGCAAATTTGGTTCCGCTTCGAATCATTTTGAAAACAAAATAGATAAAAGGTTCTTCCAGGGGAATAAAAAAGACTATTTTGAGGTGCAACACAGAACTTTTTTTTTCTTTGTGCTCAGCAGTGATCCCTAAGATCCAATGATGTCCATTAATAAACAGCCCCAGGGGTCCATAAAGTGTAGCCCAGGTGTTTGTGATTTTCTTTAATCAAAATAGCGATCAGCCTATAAGTCACATTGGACCCTAATTTGCTAGAAAGATATACAGATATGCAATTAAAGCAGTGCTTCATAAGCATGCCCTATACCAATTATAATAAGGATAATCATAATAAGGTTAATGACCATATGCAACAATATCCACTGCTGCCACTGTTTGAACTATGATAAGCACGTGGATCACTAATGGTGCTGCAGGTTTAAGTGGATGATGTGTGCATCTAAGATTTTCTGACTTTCTTCTCAAGTATATGTAATTATAAGAACCAAAAACCCAATAAATGACGAAGAGACAAAGTGACAAAGCAGTGATCCCTAGAGAGATGGAGTGGTTACATACTAACCATAAAAATGCAGACAAAATTATGGAGATACCTTTATTACTTGTTTGCTTGTTCATCATCTAAGGGAATTCTTAAATGGTGCCAATAGCTTAACCATTAATCATTAATTCATGATTATAAATAAGACCATTTGAATCGGTTCTGCTAGGAAAGCTGCACTGATTCATGTTTAACTATAGCTTAACTTTTTTTTTTATGTGTTTCAGCTCGGATACTGTCTTTTTAAGTGTAGATTTTTTTACCTGTTTAATTCGGTCCTTTGAAATACTTTCCTTAGTCTGCATTCAGACCATGGTTCACAAATTGAAAACCCTTACTTAAAGTTCTGTTTACATACACCCCTAGTGCAGAGTGTTTTTTCTATCAAGAAATGATCCAAGAGAAAGCTAAGGAGAACCTTAAAACCTATAATGAACAACATAACGCAAGTATTAAATGAAACAAACAATCACAAAAATGCTCATGTGTATTGAGTAATGCATTCGAGTATAACCTGCAAAGGAAAAGGACCAGTTCCTTTTAAACTCTTAGATGTATATGTTTAAATGTTCCATTATACAGTATGATGGAATAAGTGTTTGACTAGAAATGCTGAATTCTAAATAAAAGTTTAAAAAATCAAGTTTCAGTAAATACTAAATTAATTGCTTATATTTTAGATTTGATGTAGAAAGACACATCTGCCAAAAATGCGCTGTGCGATGTTGCAGAACAGGTACAGGCTTACCGTCTCTTTTCTGGAAACCCTCAGAGGAAAAAAACAAAAGAACAGAAACTTCCACCAGCTGAAAAGCGAAGCCAAGCACCAATTCAGACGAGTCATGCCTGCATGTACACAGTTTTTTTTTTTCTTTCACCTTAGCAATCCAAACACGTATACAACCACTCCACCACTGCTTTAGAAATGCACCTGTGAACCAGCTCACAGAATGGCTCAGTCCTTCTCCCCATATGCCATGGAGCGATGCTGAGAATGCTAAACGCGAGTCGTCTGAGATTCAATTGTGGCTGAAGTCTACAGAATCCTCTGCAGCAGCACTGAGCATCCCAAATAGGGTCTCCACTGCTGAGCCGCGGCGACTGCGGCACGAGGAACACCGGAAGGAGGGAGGGGAGAGACAGAGAGAAAGATGGATTGAGAGAGAGCAATAAAGGGGGCAGGGACAATGCATAGAGTCCCTTAGAGAGAGGGGGGAAAAAAAAACACCATAGTCAAATTATGTTAAGAGTAAGATGGCATACAGAAGGACACTACGAGGACTGCATGACCTGGACAGTGGGGACGGTGAAAAGAAGGTCATTGGTAATAAAGTGTGGAACAGGTGGGTTCAAGTGCATTGATCCACTGTAGATTTACAGTCCCGCAGAAAATGATCAAATGGAGAAGATTATTTTAATAAATACAATAGTAAAAGTACAATTTATTGCTAAAACTGAACCTTGCACATAGAGGACACATGACTAAGAATTTAACAATTAATAATTGATAATAAACAAGTTTGCAGTGGTCTTATTATATATATTTCAAATATGTTTACAGAAAGCGGCACGGTGGTGTAGTGGTTAGCACTGTCACCTTGTGCTTGGTGGGTTTTTCTCTGGGTACTCTGGTTTCCTCCCACAGACATGCAGATTAGGCTAATTGGTGTTCCCAAATTACCCATAGTGTGTATGTGTCCTGCTATGGATTGGCATCCTGTCCTCCTCCTCATTCCCAAAGTCTAAATACAGTATGTTTATGATTTTTTTTTTTTTATGTCCTGTATAGCAAGGCTGTATGACATGAATATCAGTGATGGCCCACTGGTCCAAACCCTGCAAAAAAAAAAAAAAAAAAACTGCACAGAGTCTTCCAGAAGTAATAGGAAAAGCATACTGATTAAGAGGACAAAGGGGTTTTTTTTTGTGTTGCCTGTCCCTGATGCCCCAGGAGTCCTCTTGAGTCGGACTAAAAGCTTAGATTAATTTAAGAGACTACACAATCAGGGCGAGCTGATATTGACCAGTGCAGTGCTGTAATGGTTGCTCATGAAGAGGAGGAAAGGAAGTGGCTTACAGAGAACTGACTGGAATACTAAATCTCACTGCTGTGTTTGTGAGCTTCTTCCTCTGATGCTCGAAATGCTCTTGAAACAGGGTACTTTTCTAATGTGCTAGAAGACACGACTAAGTAAAATGCTATGCTTTCATTTTTTAATTCAGTATATTAGTATAATGAATATTTCAAATATAAAACGCATTGGTGGGTAAGTACAGCTACTCTATATACTTGATTCCCAGCTTAGCTAGCAAGGTTTTGTCCACATTTTCTTCACCACATACACCAATCAGTCACAACACTAACACCACCTCCAGGTTAACTGAAAAGCACTGATTATTAATTATATACCAGCATACTGGTGACAGAATCATGGGCACCCAAGACTCATCTACGCCTGTAGGGACCAAATCCAAGCCCACCTGGTCTGCTACCAAAGCAAAGCCAATGCAGCACAAAAACGTTGAAGAAATGCTGGCCACGATAGAAAGTTCATGAAACTCCATGAATTATTGGAACACACAGTGCATCACAGCCTTAGTAAGCATAAACACTGAACTTTAGAGCAATGGTTAAAGTTCATATGTTCTGATTAGTCTAGACTGATGTGACATCATACAAGGTCATATCAAAGTGAACACATTCAGTAATTCCAAAGTAAATTAAAAAATGTTCTGTTCTGAAACATGATAAGGGGCTTTTGATATGAAATATGATAACCAGGACTTTTTGAAGAACAGAACACATTTATGAGAGTAAAACTACCTTTATTTCTCTATAGAATAAAATACAGTACAATCTCTGCTTCACTAATGCACATATCCCAGCAATTCACTAGTGCCTGGATAGCATCAAGGTACAGTAGATGGGTTTTCCTAGTACGCCTTAGCCATCATCCGACTACCTACTTCATGTCTAATACCCTGGCCTCCCAGGAACTCCTTTAACTGCCCAAACATGTGGAAATCCGGTGGCAATAAGGTAGCAATAACTCACAGTCAAGTTCCTGTAATGTGCAAGTGGTGCGCTTGGCAGTAAGAGTTTATACACTGTCCTGCAAAAAAAATGCCTTTGGTAATCAAACCAGGCCACTTCTTTCTTTACAGCGTTCCAGTCGCTGAAAGTTCACATGACCTTCCATGACCTTCTTTAAAACATTTGCACCTTTTAAATATTTTACTGCTAAAAGTCTCATCACTGTACTGAGCATGACGTCTACTGTAAACGTTAATCAGTTTTAAGCTCCATATTAGTTTTAAGTTCCAGTTTGACTTGAATGCCTTATTTGCATCTGCCTGCATTTATTTAAAATTTAACTCTCTGGTTCTTTCAAGACCCTAATTACTCACCATCCTCACAACAGAGGCTAATGAATGTATTTATCTAATTGACTAGTTTAATGGCGTCATCCCTGAATAGAACATACTGTACAGCTGTTAGCCATTCTCGTTCTGTCAATTCTTCTATTCTACTTTCTTTCTCTAGACGAATGGGGTCAATCAATACAAAAAATGAATGGCCCTTCTAAGGCTACTAGAAATACTGAGAATTTTAGTTTGACACCTCTGTTGAACACCACACGCATTTATGATTGTACACTGCTGCACAGAGGGATGGCATGCAGGAAAAAAAAAAAAAAAAGGAAATCAAACATTATAATTTTTCAACACAAGCATGTTCTATTGAAACAGCATGAAAGGCAGAGTTAAATGCTTTTTACTCTAAATTTTTCGAGTTTGAAGCGGGTGATAAACTGCCTTGAGTAAGCTGCTGCTTCAATAAGCTTTAAACAATAGCTCGGAGACAGATTTTTGGAGCGTGTTGTGACAGGGTGTGACTAATATGGCAGTAGTGTCTGGAGCAGATAGAGAAGCTCTGGGTCTATGCCAGTAGCAGCGCCAACATTTTCAAAGCTACGAACAATTCACATACTGCAGAAAAGGATGAGGTATGAAAATAAACAATAGGTTCAGAAAATCACAAAGATATTAGGCAGAATGCACATAATGGGGTGTTTTATGCTGATCCTGAACTGAGCATTAGCCTAAAGAAGAAAACAAAAAAAGAAAGAAAAAAGGCTAGCATTATTCCATCTAGTCCCTGCAGTGCAGTATGTGGAATTAGTTCCACTGGAAAAGAAGCAGCTCAATAAATTTCCATCGGTGGAGCCTGTGGGGAGTCGTCAATCAAGCGCCATGTCTTTACATAGTGTGTGCATGTGTCATTCATACAAGCTATGGTTCTTTCTGCTGTAAAGGGAAGTGAAAGTAGACACAGCCATAAAACATCTGTGAACCCTGGCCTGGGTGGATCCCTCCACTCTATCCTGTTTTCCTCGCCTCCCTCAGTTTTCAGGAAACTCTGCACACTCTAGGCCAAATGATGGGAGCATAATATGGACAGCTCCGTTGTCTTATGTAATGACCGGAAAATCTGACGCACCTTCCTGCCTCATGGATCTTTCCAGAAAGGACATCAAAGTCAGCATGTACTACAGCACTACGTGACATTCCTTGTACGCACCAATGATATCAAGATCAGCACTTTTTCCATCGACTTTTGATAGAACAGGGTGTGGAAGGCGTAAACTTTCTATTGTGAGAAGAAAAAATAAATAAATACAACTGAATACTGTAGTTTTATAAATGTATAAAGTCAGCTGTTCTGGAATGCTGGTGCATGGATTCAGTCATTGTTTTAGAAAGCATTGTGCAGAGGATAATCAGAGGAAGGCGAACATTTGGAGAAGCAGCAGAGGTTTTGCAGCTGTTCAGTGAATCAGACAAGCAACAGTAGCTGAGGGCACGTAAATAAAGGAAAATGAGCTAAAACTGGTTCAGAAAATATTATAGAAATAAAGAACGCAAGAACATTAGGCATGTTTCCACCGGGAAGCAGGTCAGGGACAATGGTTCTAGGACAATGGCTCCAGGAACCTTTAACTGCCTGCTCTAGATTCACTACAATATACACCAGAGGCTACTGGGGTGGAACTACTGGGAACTTTCACAAGCCAGATGTATCTGAAGCATATTTTATACCTTCGTCAGCAGACCAATATAACGTTTCTTGCTCTTATATAAGCAACAAATCATAAACATTGTAAGGTTGTAAAGCAGTTTTATTAACATGTAGTCGCAATTTATCCAAAGCATGATCACAATTGCATTTTTTTTTATGGAGAGCATTCAGGAATTATTACTAGGAATCACTGTGAAGTGACTAATAGCTCCAGATCACAATGACTGACATGCAGGATAAGATATCAGGCTTCACAGTCATGATGTAACAATTAAAACGAGCTCTTCTGTAACTTTCAAATGACACCAGCTCTGCAACGCTGCTATCTGCAGTGCCCTAGAAAGAAGCTGCAGAATTTAGGCATTTTAGCTGACGACGGTGCTCTGTTTAGATTATAAAACTTTGATGATGATCAGAAACCTTGTCAAGTTTTGGGGGAGAATTTATAAACATGGCTATTTTTCAGACATTTTCTTTACAACATTAAACAGCTGTTCAAAGAACGATACATTAATACGTAGTAGAATGTAAATTGAGTCAAAATCATGACAGCAGTATCGTAAATCAAATCGAATTATGATCGGAGAGTTATCGTTACATCCCTATCTCTTGACCAATCATATTCCTTGAATTAAACAGCACTGTGGAAAATAATGTAAAATATTATATTTGTCAAACCGAGCAATGAAAATGTTATTTTAAACTTAACCCCCCATGTGAGGGTTCGCCACTAGAGGGCACTGTTTTGTTTTTGTAGTTTTTGTTTGCAGACTCAGTTTCCCAGAAGGCACCTCGGTCAGGTGATGCGGATG
>JAOVVB010000049.1:22001574-22011879 GCA_028570985.1 Heterobranchus longifilis
TTTTTGTAGTTTTTGTTTGCAGACTCAGTTTCCCAGAAGGCACCTCGGTCAGGTGATGCGGATGCTCACCTGAACCGGGGTAGCTGATTAGATCCCCTATAAATAGCTGTTTATTCTGGGAAACTGGGTCGAGCATTGTTTGTATTTACTGTCATGTATGTTTTGTATTTGTGTTTTGTATTTTGTTTTGTTTTGTTTTGTATTTTTGTTTGTTTTATATGGTATTTTGGTTTGTCTTGTAACGTAACCAATGAGCAGGTTCCAAGGCTCTAGTCTGTCATATGTAGGTCCCTTGTGTGTCAGTGTGTGTGGAGCTGATTCAGTCTCGTGAAGTCTTGTGTTTGTCTCAAGGTGTTGTAAGTACTTTTTGTGTCTCTAGTGTTGGTCTAGCCCCTTGCATGTTTAGCCCCTATATGTTTAGCTTCTTGCATGTTTAGGAAACTGTATGTTTAGCTTTCTGCATGTTTAGGACAATATATGTTTAGCTTCCTGTGGGTTTAAAACCCTGTGTGTTAGATCCCCGTATGTTTAGCTATTTGTATGTTTAGCTATTTGGTAGGTGTAGCTAATTGCCATGTTTGGCTAATTGCCATGTTTGGCTGGTTGTATGTGTAGCTAGGGGTAGGTTTGGATCTGGGTACGTTTAACTACGAACCCGGTCCGTAATATGCTTCCCCTTTCTGTCTCTAGTTTTGTCTCTAGTCTCGTCCCATCTCTAGTCTTGTCCTGTCACCAGTCTTGTTATGTCTGTGGTAGTAGTTTGTTTCTGAGGTCTTAGCCTCGTGGCCCGTTCTTGTTCTCTACAGCTAACGAGCCTCTGTTACGTTTGTACAGTTAACGAGCCTCTGTTATGTTGTGTACAGCTAAAGAGCCTCTGTTCCGTTGTGCACAGTGTGCAACAACAACCGCCAGTACCACCCAATCGTGACACCCCAAAGACTATTTTGATTTTGCCATTACTATCACGCATTAACGGGACATGATCATACAAACTGTTCATTTCAGGTATAATCCAAGGAACTGGCTGATTTTATTCAACAATACTGCGAATAAAATAGTATAAATTACTTTGCTAATTTACGAGTTATTAATTAAATTAGAAAGATATGCAGGTTAGGCTAATTGGCATTGGGATCCACTTGCAGTAAAAGAAACAGGATTGAGCTACAGTATGTCAGCAGTCTGGCAAATGAGATGTGTGTCTGTGCTACATTTCTTTCTTGTATCTATGTGGCTTATATGTATATGCCACAAACCAATCCTCTGCTAAACATTAAACAATAAACCTTCCCATAAACGATAAATGACAAGGCCGTATTTACAAGCAATTCTATGTACATTTTCTGTCCAGAGGTTTGAATTTTAACAAGAGGGGGAAAAAGAGCCCGTGGAGATCTTATTTTCTGCCATAATTCAGCTGTCAATACAAGCGCACGCTCTCGATGACATCATGTGGTGTGCTTGCATTATAAATGTGCACACTTGCGCTGGTTAAAAACACCCAAAGGGGCTCGAGATAGCAGCTATAATTCAGGTCTGAGGTCTGTTAAAAGCTGAGGATAAATCTCGTTTTTTTTTTGAGCAGTCCAAAAGGAGCAGTCAGTGAGGAATTAGATTGGTTTAAAAAAAGGTTTTAATAAAAATAATTCCAGACCAAAAAATAACATTAAATGCAAAAAAAAAAAAAAAAAAATCATGAACCTCTGTAGTCCAACTAGGGACCATGGAGGCCAATGATGACCATCGTATTTATTCCCATCTTGTACGACTTTGGTAGGACATCCGATCAACATTCACACACTACTGGCAATTTGGGAACGCCAATTAATCTAAACTGTCTTTGGCGTGTGGGAGGAAACTCACCTAGCACAGCAAAAACATGCAAACTCCATGCACACAGACCCAACGCAGGATTCAAACCCAGGTCCTGGAGGTGCAAGGCGACAGTGTTAACCACTAAGCCACCAAGCTGCCCATGTCAGCATCTCCCAGATGAAATGTTCAGAATAGACAGATGGATGTTCTAGACATTACATGAATGATATGTTATGCTATTATTAATTAACAATATACAACTAAAATACAGTATTGCACAAACTGAGTCAATTGCACCTGAAACATTTGACAAATATGTATCTTATGTTTTTATATTTTTGCCTATAAGATACCTTAATTTATTTTTTTAACTATATATGACATTGATGAAGAAGAGTTACAAAGTGAATCCTGTTGTATTGTACTGTACAATAAAAATAGAGGAATATAATTCAATTAACTACAGTATATTATACTACTATTTATATCACATGCACTATTTACTACTACTTAGTCACTCACTCATTCTCTAGACCACTTATCCTGTATAGGGTCGGGGGAGCAGCCTATCCCATGGGACATGGGGCACGAGGGACACTTTCACACTACGGGCAATTTGGAAATGACAATTAGCCTAATCCAGAAACTGGAGTAACTGCAGGATAACCATCAAGCATGGGGAGAACATGCAAACTTCACACACAGATTGAACCCAGAAAGACAGGACTTGAACTTGAGTTTTTGCATTTGATGATATATATATTATATCATCATATATATTTTTCCTTTTTTTTTGCCTTATAAATGTATTTATATTTGTTTAATTCTCTATTCTTGTTCGACAGAAATCTAATTTCAAATGGTTAGGAAGAGGACAGCCGTCCACATGAACAGCGCAAAGTTATACACTTAATTAGAAATAAATGCTTAAATGGAAAGATTTAGCCTTTCCTCTTCATAGTATCGATCCCTGGAGTCAAATCAAATGTCAATAAATGTGTACACAATGCAGGCTACATTATAGAAGGAGTCTTTGATTCATAACAATAAAATTACATTGCATCACACATAAAGATAGATAAATAATGATTTTGCAATAAAAGGAAAATAACAATAAAGCCCAAGTTTTAAGTTAATCTTCTATGCAATAAAAATGTCATAAGATCCTCTTCTTTATACTGTAGAAGTGGTAGAATATCGTGGCTCAGTCCTGAAAAGGCCAGTGTAGTAGTTTATTTCAATTAATGAGATGGAGGAAACGGAGTGAAGAAGAGCGACAGGAAGAGAAGAGGGATTATCCCAAGTAGCCGAGACTGCACCGACCACTGAATGAAACTTTAATTGGCCTTCTTTTGTCCCAAATTGGACAATTCTGGAGCTTTTCATGACCATCTACAAAGACTAGAAGAGATGAAAACACTGGAATCCACCTCCCCTTACCCAGGATCTCTGTTAAGAGTCTTCCCAGGACACAGTGATGGCTCTCAGGCCCCATCCTTCCTCTTCCTACCTGAACTGAACCCCTTTAAAGCCAACACTTAATAGAGACTAATAACACGGATAGCAGGAACTTGACCGTATAAGTTTCTGAGTCAGGCTTCACAGGTAACAAAGACCTTATCATCAGTTTAGTCTGGAATGCAGGAACCAAAGTAACTATACCATAGTTGTACACTTTACTGGTTATTCAATCCTGATATTTCCGAACCATGTTGTTTAACAATGTCAGAGCAGCGGAGCAGTGAAAAGCCCACCTCATAGCTCCTGCACTGCTCAACTCCCACCACTTCACCTTTTAATAAACACTCTCAGTCCTCAATCCTCTCAGCTCTCTCCTCTCAGGAGAAAGGGCTGAGCGATGAAAAGCCATTAAGGAGCTTCCATTGTTATGTGAGCCGGTGGGTGTTTGCAGTGGGAACCAGTGGAGTGCTTGAAGCACAGAGGTTGCCTAGGTTCGAATCAAATGTAAAAAGCATACGTACCAAGTACTTATAAAAAAAAAACTTCACGTTTCACACGATTCCATGGAAGCTAACTTACACCAGATATGAGAACATATTATCATACAATAGTGAATTCTTTATCACATACCTACTTAATAATATCACACAATATCAACATAGTCCTTATGTTGCCCTAAAAATTTTCTTGCCTTTTTTTCATAAATTTTCTATGAAACTTAATTTTTACGTATAGGACATGTTATTTATATGTTATATACATACAGTGTGTATATACAGTATATGTCTGTATACATGCACACACACACACATACAGTATATATATATATATATATATACACACACACATCAAAATCAATATGAAGTGTATAAATGTATATTTGAATATACAGTACATGATTGTAGAATAATCACTTATAATCTGGATAGAATATCATAAACAACTATACTATAAACTATACTTTATAACTATATAATTATATAATAATATAATATTTTTTAATTATATAATAGTAAAGTCAGACTAAATACGTTTAATCAATACACTCAAGATTTTAACTATAGCATGAGGTACAGTATGGTATTTAATTCCCACACATGGATCATATTTGTCTAGTATTACTGATCTGCGTGTGTGTGTAATTGCCAGAGGAGATCTTTACTGTGAAAGTTAATGATATTACATTACAGTCTTAAAAAGCAAAGAGCACAAAAGCCTTTATCTCTAACTAGACAGTGTGGCTATTTGAAGAGACAATACATAGTCCATATTTGGGTCTCTAATTTTCCTGCTAAATAAATTGTACCTAATGCACTGTCTACAAGTATGCTTATACAAAAAAAAAAAAAAAAAATCATCATCATTGATCATTATTTTTTGGATCACAGAAAATTAAGCCTTTTGGGATCACCAGTGTCAGAGTAAAAACTTTTTTTGTTTTTCCCTCGAAATGAATTTGTAATTACAGATCCTAGGTTAAATGCATGCAACTTATATAGATATAGAATTTATGGGAAGGGATGCAGTCTGATGTTAAATGCTGCACATTTGGTCTACAATTTCTAACAAGCATTGTGAATTCATTTGACTTCTGTCACGTCTTTCAGACAAGCAGGAAAGCCATGACCATCAAGGAAACTGACAACGTCCTTTTCATCTCCCATCCAGAAGCTATTTCAAAGGTCATTGTTTCGGCCAGTTGCTCTGCAATGGCGTTCAGTGACCATGTACAAGTGAGTATTATTTCGATCCCCAATCCGCTCCCACAAAGCCCTGTGCTAAGTGACAGAACGTTGAGCCAAATGCGGCTGTGTAAACATGTTTTAATTGTGCAGCCACGCTTCACTTGCAGGCCCCTATACCTGGAACTGTGCATAAAGATGACTTCAAAACACTAATGGACCCTTTGGATGACCTATAGACACTAAAACCAAGAATTCAGAACATTCCGAAGACAAAAGCACCAAAAGCTTAGTCATAGTTAGCTAAAGCATTTTCAAACCTATCACCCTTTCAGCACCTGGACATTTTCTTTTGTTTTGGTCTGTTAGTTTAACCTTTGAGATTTTTTTTTTTATTATTATTATAGACTGATTCATTTCCTTTTGACTGTTGTAAGCCGAGAGAGTTTTACAGCTAATACAACATCAGCAACAATCATATTTGAGCTTTCCGTCAATAATGGCTATGAAAATAAATTCACTGTCCCAAGGTTGAAAATTTACCAGCTGCTGCTTTTGGCATTTTACTGCAGTATAACTCTAATTAAGTCATGCAAATTTATTAGCTGCTTCCTTTAAAGCTGACTTGGCAAAAAATGAAGTATAAAGAATGTCTACAGAGATCTAATAATCTCTTTCTCTCTCTTATCTACAGTATTATACGTATTTTGGTCATATTTATCACCATCGGATTTATTCGCATCATTGGAAACATTGATTGGAGCATTGGAGATTGGAACATCAGAAGAACTTACACAGTATATAGCTTTGCAACTTCATACACATAATATATATATAAATAAAATAAAAAAATCATTTCTTTTTGGACAAAAAAAGCGTCACTGATTCCATATTCCATTTGCTGTGTTTATGTTAAAAAAAAATGTTAATTGAGCTTATTTGTGTCACGAACAAAATCCAAAGAACCTTGAACAACAAACAGATGCATTTATGTAAGAATGTAAAAGCAGAAAGGTAAATGTACTTAGCTAGTCACAAAAAACCCTTCCTTTCACAATGAAACAGAATGCAATTTAGGATTCCTGGAAACCGAATGCTCCCTAGAGAGCCAATCCTAACATCAGCCACGATGCACACAAAGCTCTTCAGACTTTCTACTTTCCCAGAAGAAGTTCCAGAGATTTTTTTTTCCCCCCTTCCCAGTGTCTGATTTCGATTGGTCGGTTTCGTACACAAACAATCTGCCACCAGCCTTCATGCGCTTCATTGAAAAGGCATTCCACAGATCGCCTCATCAACAAGTCGAGGCTTGGAGCAATTTGACAACACTTTTGTCTTTTGTCACATAGAAGAAAATCTCTGTGTAGAGCTAAAAACACTGCCTCGGGGGAGGAACCTCTTACAGATTACACCTTGTGTGCCAGTATATCATCATCAGGATGTCATTTCTTAAATGACTCCATCTGTTCCTGTGTTTTGGAGCAAAAAAGCCCTTCATACCAAGTGGGAGCAATGATGCTTCGTGTTTGTCTACATTATATGCTACAGCAAAGAAAGTAAGTTTCACTTTAAGCAAGCATGGTGAAGCAAACGAGAACTACTGTATATTAAATAATTATTCCTGATCTACTACATGTGTACAGTAATTACCAGACGCAGCAAGCTATGTCCTTTAAGTGGCTGAAAGCGGTAACTCCGACTTACCATCCAAAGGGACATCGCACTACACGTTCCAAATGCTCCGGTCAGACACGCACACCTCGATCTGAAGCAGCCCTGGGTGTCAGTCGGATCCAAACAGAAGACTTCTTATGAGCACAGTGCCATAATCTCACTCTCTCCCCACGACAGCACAGTGTGAACAAGAGCCTGGTTGTCTGGGCTTTGTCCTGACATATTTCCTGAGTTTCATTGTTAGCAGTGGAAAGGAAACACACACACACACACACACACACACACACACACACACAGTGACACACTTTTCAGTGTGATTCCCCTCGAAAAATCGAAGTGGGTAGTCCATATTATACATGCAGCAGACATTGTAATTCCTTCCATGGCATTTTTCAAGGGTCAAAGTTTAACCAGTGCTTGTCTAAAAGCTCCGGTCTAGACCCAGATCCTTAACTTCCATGTTGATTATTGACAGAGGGTTTCAAAGCACTAGTTCCAGACGGTGTGTATCCCACTGGCTGGAATATTACACGACCAGGAGGCCTCAGTGATTTACAAGCTGTTCATATGAAAAGCAAATGAGTTCATGTCCCACTGAAAGGTCAAGAAACAAAAGCTATAATGATGGATTGAACTTCATTATTTACACCATAACATCCATTTACGTATATGACGTATCCACGCACACGCGCACACACACACACACACACACACACACACACAAAATGTATAATCCTCGCATTCATTCATGTTTTTATCCCATTAGCCAATAATGTGAAAGCAATGCGGTGCATACAAGCATCAAGATACTAGTCAAGAGCTTCAAACATCAAACATCAGAAGGGGGGAAAATGGATCTCAAGGACTTTGTCCTCAACATGGCTGTTGGAACCAGACGGCTTAGTTCAGAAACTACTGAAAACTACACAAAAAGGTGCAAAAAAACCCCAAAAAATATTCAGTAAGCAGCACTATTGTCAACAGAAACACCATGTTGATGATAGAGGTACGAGGAGAACAGCCAGGCTGCTTCAACTGATATGGAGGCTACAGCAACTCAAAAACAATACAGCAACTCTTTACAAAGCAGCTGAGCAGAAAAACATCTCAATGAACAACCTGAAGGCAGATGGGCTGTTTGGTTCATTGAAAGTGGATACCTGAACATTGAAAAAGAAAAGGCAACTTCCTGTTTCCAGAAAAACATTTTAGAAAAAAATGTAACATTTTAGATAAAACTCCGTCTTTGGCCGCACCAGCAATGTTTTGTATATAATCCCCTACTACACGAATGCACTTCACATCTGCATGGACTGCATGCTTCACATCTGAAACCCTGGCCTCCCAGGAGCTCCTTAAATGGCCAAGACATGTGGAAATGGCTTTGAGCTAGGTCAGGACTATAAGGGGGTTGTGGCAATAACTCCCAGCTGAGTTTCTGTAATGTGCAAGTGGCATTGGTGAACGTTTGTGGTGTACAGTTCCCATAGACAGATGTGTCTCTTCTGCAAGTCTTCTGCAAAAAGTTTATTTTCAAGGATCAGGCATTCCACTCGCCCAATGCTCATAGGAACGACTGCTGAGTCATTCACAGATATACAGCCTTCCTTAAAACATCTATAAATTTCAATCAGTTTTATGTCTTCGTTTAGGACACATTTCATGACAAGTCCCAGTTTGACCTCTTGTTCAAGTCAAACTGGGAATTTTCATGTAATTTATAAATAATCTACTTGTAATTACATTGGTACAGTAATTGGTGGTCGCAGATAAAAATCACCATGCCTTCGGCTTCAGAATATAAAATACCAGCCAGTCTGAGGCAGTAAAACTTAAACCTGAGAAATGAGCATTAGTTCTGCGATCCGATCTGTCAGTGCAGTTTTCTGATATATTAGTGCAGTAGTAAAAAGAGGTCATGGGTGTCCTGTTCAATTCTGAGCTCTGGTTACAGTTTGTGCAGAATTTCACATGTTCTCTGCATGTCCATGTGCCAGTGGACTGGATTTCCCATCTAGGAGGTATTTCCATCATATGCCTAATGTTCCAGAGATCCTAATATGCTGGCATGAAACAATTACTGATGCTAAAAAAATTCATTTAAAAGTATATCCTGGAAAAATCACTTTTGAGTCCTCTGGCCAGCTTAGTTCAAAGCGTTAAATAAGCAAAAAAAAATATTTCAAAAAACATGCGCTTCTTTACATAAAGCATGATTTACTGAATTTAAGAATAGGAGTCATACTGTAGTTCCATGTTATCAAGAGCTATATAGGGAAGAGACACTGGCATACATGTGTTATTCAGCCTGTTTTTTTTTTTTTTTTTTGGCCATCAGACTTTCACAGGGCTTTCAACACCAGTTCCCTCCTCTTAACCACAATTGTAACCACAGCTGCTGCCAGAGAAACCACTGTCACCATGCTGATGCCTCCAGGGATGCTTACACAACTCCACAGGGTTAGATTACCACATTCTGGACATTGCCAGCCGCTCTTTCAAGATCGGTGTTAGGACATATTAACTAAAGGCCAACTGATATATACTGTATCAGACACATGATATTTTTTTTATTCATATTGGTGTTTACTGCACTCCACTGATGCTGCACGATTTTTTAATAGACAAACGAATCCAATTATTTTTAGCTGGTTTACAGAACAAAGGACAAATACATTTAATAAAACTAATTAAACTGATTACTGTTAAACCACATCAGTGTTAAATTCTCTAATCATACCGATCATACAGTGTGATTAATATTTGATGACAGCACAGCACTGACAGTAGCTCCACTTTTAAGACTTACATTATTGTTTGAAAGGTTTTTGTTTCTATTGTAACAGATCATTGAAAGAGCATTGTATTCCATATAAACTAGGCCTAATAATAAATAGCTCAAACGTCATGACATTTCTCTCCACGCAGAGTTTATTTTTGCCTGAGATCTTGTCTTGATGACAGGAGAGCAATCTGAAGCCTTTTTCTTCCTGACTATCCTCACTAACATGTGGTTCCCTTCTGGCCACACAGCTGTACAGTTAGTTACAGCATACACATATGTAAGTGATAATAGTAATTAACTTCAGTATAAATGTAACAATATGCTATAGTATTAAAATGTGTGATGTGTCATTGATCAGTAAATAAAAGTTGTAGTATGCATGGAATAATACACTCGAGGAAATTAATCAACTGCAGGAATGTATTATTAATATTCGGTATAATCAAAGCTATCGATTATACTGTAGCAGATTTTGTAACAATCTTGGAACATTTAATAAGTAATGAACCACAATTCTGATTTAACAATAAGTATGTATACTGATAGAATATTTTTGTTTTGAGCTGTTAATGTACATGCCATGTACAAATGTCTAAAATTAGTGTAATAAAGTTGTAACAAATTGGAATATCATAATTTAATAATAAATATCAAATAAATCCTATAGAAATGTTATTGTCACATACAGCGGAAATGTGTTATTGTGCAACAGGGTTTATATCGAGGGATCAAGCCCAGATGTATAAATAGTAACACTCAGAACACACAGTTTCCATGTAGTGCTGAGACACACATACACACACACACACACACACACACACACACACACACACAGAGAGAGAGAGAGAGAGAGAGAGAGAGAGAGAGAATAATGTCTTTATGAGGAGG
>JAOVVB010000049.1:22056213-22067379 GCA_028570985.1 Heterobranchus longifilis
AACATGCAAACTCCATGCACACAGAGACGGGAATCGAGCCTGGCTGGGAATCGAACCCGGACCCTGGAGGTGCAAGGTGACAGTGCTAACTACTACACCACTGTGCCGCCTAACTACGTAGCTAACTAAGAAGCCTAATTAGCTGGCTAGCTGAGAAAAGATAGATTGACATGACAACATGAATTAACAAAAAACTAACTAGCTAACTTGGAGACCTAACTAGCTGGGACAAGACAGATTGACATTTTAAGTTTTAAGGGAGCTATCTACGTTTTTATACAAAGAGACAACATAAAGTGCTCATGCAAATGTGCAAACAAGAGCAACAAAGTGACAACAGGACATATCAAACGGCCTCAACTACTTTGGAAAAATAAATAATAAAATAAATATTTAAAGATTGGTCATACCCTTTTGTAGCTATGAAAGTGCTAGATAAAATGCTCTAGAACTAACAGTTCTCAAGATATCCAGCAATTAATCAGCATAGTCACTTTCTTGTTCAACTAAGTGTAAGATAACAGGTTACATTTATGCATGAGTCAGCCTTGCAGTGACAGCCATTGCTGATGAAGTTCTGATCATTGCTAAGACAACTGGGCTAAACCATACCCCCTCCACTCTCTCACACACACACACACACACCTAGGATATGTGAATAGTCATATCTCAATTATTATTACTACCTTTTTTTTCGAAAAACCTTTTGCTTATGTCTTTATAGTATTTTATGGAAATTCCTACATACTACTTGTTACAGATCATCCACAGATTCTATATCTGTGCACTGTAAGTCAAAGGTAACCCAGTGTGTGGTGCAAGCATATTTTAATGAGGATATTATGAGATATCCTGGAATGCACATAGGTCAGTCTTTATGATTTCAGTAATAATTACAGCAAAGCAATCCAAATTTGTCTGTTACAGGTGCATGGATCCTGACTGGAGGAACACACACAGGTGTGATGAAACATGTTGGGAGAGCAGTACGGGACTACAACCTAAGCAGTAATGCTGTAGGGGGCCAGATTGTGGCTATTGGAGTGGCCACATGGGGGGTCATCCACAATCGCCAGTCTCTGGTTCACTTAGATGTAATTACATTTTCAAATCCTTTATTCAGTTTCTCTTATTCTGAGCTATTCAACATGGTGGTGCAATACAGTAGTTAGAGCGGTCAGTTCACACAGTTAGTTATTTAGACCCTGAGCTCAAATGACTGGCTGCCTAAAGATTCTATGCATTTATTCCCCATAGGGAAACGTGTTAAATTCATTATTATAATTATTATTATTATTATTATCTAATGTTTTAGTTTTTTCATAATTTTTTATTTTTGTAGCACAGTATTTTATTTTGATAATTATTTTATCTGGTTGCTGGTAATATAAGTTCTGTATAATACACCAATCAGCCATAACATTAAAACAACTGAAATGAATAACATGTGTTATAGCTTTATAATAGCACCTGTTAATAGGTGGGATATCTTGTCTGATACCACAAACTTGCTAATGAATTATAAATTACGAAAGGTACGAGATCACATGGTGCATCACAGCCATTGTTGACCTCTGCCTACCTTCTTAAACCTCTAGAATGGGCACATGAGCATCAGAACTGTACAATGAAGCAATCAAAAAGGGGGACTGGTCTAACCAATGACATTTTTCCATCACATGGACAACATGGACCAAAAGTGTTAAGGAATGATTTTTAAGTATTGACTTAGCCTCCAAATTGCTCAGATCTCAATTTGATTGACCATCTGTACATGATGTGCCGGATAAACACACATCTTATACAGTATAATTTAAAGGATTTGTTGATAACGTGTAGGATACCACAGCACGCCTTCAAAAGCTGTTTTGTTGGCCCAATGGGACACCCACAATATTAGGCAATAAGGTTTAATGTTATGGCTGATCGGTGGAAATATGTTTTAAATAACCTAAATCTTCATTTAGCACTTCATTCAGATCAGAAAGACTATCCTGGGAAAACTGGAGGCAAAGCAAAAATTCATCCAGGATAAAATGCCAGTTCACCCAACAACAAGCACTGAAACTGCAAAACCCAATATAGACAGTAACATTATCTTGAACAACCCTGATTTGATTATGTGCCTCCCTTAATTGTCTGTCTGTCTACTGCATTTTCTTTCCAGGGTAGATTTCCTGCCCATTACTATCTGGATGAACATGGTCAGGGGAACCTGTCCTGCCTAGATGTTAATCACTCTCACTTCCTGCTGGTGGATGATGGAACATCTGGGAAATATGGAGCGGAGATTGAACTCCGTGGACGACTGGAAAAACTGATCTCAGAACAACCTCTAGAAAACAGTGGTGAGTGTGCAGATTTGTTTTGGTGAGTAAAAAAAAAAAATCTTGATTCAATGTCTTTGGACTTCTGTAAAAGGTTACAATCTTCAAATACCGTTTCTAGTGGTGTTTTAGCAGTTTTGCTTAATGGCCTGATAATCATTCTTACTAGAGAGTGAACTGAAGATTCCAGTTGTGTGTGTGGTACTAGACGGTGGCCCTGGAACCCTAAATGTGAGATCAAATTCATGTTCTTAATATTATAATCCAAAATGTACTGGCCATTTTTCTCTAAAGCCATATTTCACTTCTTACAGACAATCTACAATGCCATGATGAACAGCACTCCATGTGTTGTTCTGGAAGGTTCTGGGCGTTTGGCTGATGTCATCGCCAACGTGGCTGGCCTGCATTTGTCCGAGGTCACAATAGCGCTCATCCAACGACTGATGAAAAAGTTTTTTGCAGAAGAGTATGAAACATTTTCTAAAGGGGAAGTCGAGGAGTGGACCAAAAAGGTTTGAACAAAAACAATTCTGACCTTAGACACTCACTCACTCACTCATCGTCTATACCGCTTTATTCTGTATACATTGTAGCGGGGGGCCTGGAGCCTTTCCCAGGATACTAGGTGATACTAGGGGGTAAACCCTGGACAGGGTGCCAATCCATCACAAGGCACACCCACTCACTCATGCACTCGCACATTATGGGCAATTTGTGAATGCCAATTAGCCTAATCTGCATGGCTTTAGACTGGGAGGGAACTGGAGTACCCAGTGGAAACTAAGCACAGGAAGAACATGCAAACTATATGCACACAGACCCAAGGTAGGCATCGAACCGAGAACCTGGAGGTGCAAGGTGGCAGTGCCAAACGCTAAGCCACCATGCCACACCTGCCCTTAGACAATAAATTTTAAATATTCTGAGTTGTTTTTTTATTGTTGTGGAAAATATATTAAAATTGAGCTATAATTTACCTTGGATGTGTGGCATTTTACAATTTATAAGAAAACATTAGCTACAAAATAACTTTTAATATGTGACTTCCTTAATATGTTATTATATTTTGCACAGATTCAGGACATTATCCAAATGCCACGGCTGTTGACAGTTTTCCGAATTGATGAGGAGAAAAACAATGATTTGGATGTAGCCATTCTCCAAGCTTTTCTGAAAGGTGCAGTTTCATCTCATTTCCACATTAGTATTTAAGACGCCCTTCATTAACTGGAAATACTTGGAAATACTGGAAAGACACCGATGACATCATAACCATCATGAAGAGCCTGCCCTAATTGTTATTCGACCAAGAGAGCCTGGTGCAGTTTTATACTTCCATTAGTGGCTATGGATTTAGTCCATCATCCGCAGGCTTGACCCTGTCTGTGGCATGGTTTTTGAAATTACATAAAATTATTGATCCTCGTTCTATAGGTTCCAAGGATTTGTTGATGGATGGCGCTTATACTTTTCCCAGCTTTCCCAATTCTTTTTTTTTTCTGTCAAGGGTTTTATTTAATTATTTTTTTTAATTTCGGTTAGTAATTGATGTACAATAGAAGAGTAAAACTAGTTTTATCTCCTCAGCCCCGCAGTGCAGTGACAGTGTGAGCAGAGAGAGACAGCTGCAGCTGGCTGTGGCCTGGAACCGGGTGGATATTGCAGAGCGTGACATCTTCACTGAAGAAAGCAAATGGAAGGTCTGATGAATATTTATTCCCCAGCACTATTGAATTCTCAATAAAAGAAGAGTAATTCACAATAAAACCATACTGTAGAAATTAATTTGTGTAATTATTGTGTCCTTAAAAAAAGTGATATTAAGAATTGAATTAATGACAAAAAAATGTAAATGTAGTTCAAAGAAAAACATTAACCAGATATATTATTTAGTTTAAAAAAATAATTATTTAGTGAAATTAGGGTAACTATTCCATATTTTTCTTTCTCTTAGTCTTGTGATCTGCACCAGGCCATGTTCTCTGCCTTGGTGAGCCATAAGGCTGAGTTTGTGCGTTTGCTGCTGGAGAACGGGCTATGCATCATCCAGTTTCTTAAAAAAGAAGATACACTCTGTAACCTGTATAAACAAATTCCCAGCTGCGTTTTTTTCCGCAAACTGGCCAACCGAGCACAGGGAATCAAAAGGATTTCAATGAGCCATGTTAGTGCTGAAGTGCGGCGCCTGCTCGGTGCCTTCAGTCAACCAGTCTACCAACTACCCGTTCACAAAATAGAGATATTCAGTGATGACATGGATTCTGCAGTGAGTATGAATGAGACCATAGAGGTTTACATCTTTCACTATATACCATGTAATGTGAGGGCTATATAGCAGATAGTGAGATATGCATTTCTTTTTGACTTTACAGACCACACCCAAAAGCCAGATTCAAGAGCTGCCCTGCTCAGGGAAGGAGAAGGTCTCAGCCACAGTGCATGATCCCGGCAGAGATCTCTTCCTTTGGAGTGTGCTGCAGAATCAGAAAGACCTGGCACAGATCATTTGGGAACAGGTTATAACATTAGTTCTCCCTAACAAACATATCTACAGTATCTAGGTTTTTTTTTTTCTAGTAATTATTTCTGTAGATTACTTCATTATAATGGGCATCATATCATTTTTTCTTACCATTAAACTTACAATTTTAGGAAGAATATTTCCACTTCTGGAAAATGTTCCCATCTTTGTTAAAACTACTGTCATGGACTTTACTTTTTAATTTCACATTTGGTGATGGGCAGAAAAAGGTTCTGCTTTACCCACAGGCTGGTCACCTCTATGCCGTGCCACATTGATGCAGTAATTTGTGCTAAAGGAGCTGTGATCGAGTATTAAGCGCATAAATTAGCATATTTCTTTTTTCAGAATTTCTGTAAAGTAAATATTTTTTTGATTGATCTTGGGAAATATTCCAATACTAAGTCAAAGTCTTAGATTTTAAATGAAATACGCCACACACACATGAGCTCCAGAATATATGGGGCCAGTGGTCCCATTCTGTGGGAAATGGGAGACAAAGTGGGGCAAAGTAAAGTTATAGTAAGTTATTAAAATTCAATTTTCTACAGGAAAGTGCAGAAGAAGCTTACAGACCTCAAAAAAGCCTGGCCTTACAGCGGCAACTATTGCTGTGCTATAGATGAGAGCTAGAACTGCATTAGCATGCATATGAATGCGTCTAACAAAACTGATCTAATCCCATACATTTTTTTTGCCATTTATTTGTTTTTGTTTAAATATTTAAACATTTTGTGAAAAATCTATCCTACACATTTACATGATCTTTAAATGCACATCTGACAAAGTAGACATGATTGCTCTACTGAAACAAAAGGTTTGAGATCATTGCCAGTAGAGCTTTTTAGACCCTGTGCAACCTAACCTAAATTATTATGGGTGTAATCTTATTAAGGTCCAGGAACCAGCATAAAACCTCTAATAACTAAAGTGTGTGTGTGTTTGTGTGTGTGCAGTGCCGTGATTGTATTGCGGCTGCCCTGGCTGCCAGTAAAATACTAAAGAAGCTTGCAAAGGATGAAGGAGATAATGGGGAAGAGGCTGAATCGATGAGAGAGCTCGCTGATCACTATGAAAAGCAAGCCATTGGTATGGTGAAATGTACACACCACATAACTACAGTATATAACAACTAGTTTCATAAATACTGCCACCTTTAATGAGAATTTATTAACTATTATTTTTTTATTTAAACATACAGTATATGATGGCAATACAGTTTTACTCCGGTATGAACCCTTTAATTGACAATATTAACTGAGCATGGTTAAAAAGTTATATGACAACAAAGTTAGCTACTTAATATTTGATTAAATCTCCTCTGGATATAATAATGTTGGCCTTTCCTGAAATATTTAACAAGGTTGAAAACACTTTTTGTTCCAAAAAAAGATTTGGCTCCAATCTTTCATAGACTTGATGTTCTTCACCATGCTGAGATAGCCAATGCAAAACAGTAATTTTGCAAAACATGACTTAAGTCATGTTTGATTCATCTGTTATTTTAGCAATGATAATTTGAGCATCAAATTCTGTAATATTTGTATATTTGTGTAAAAATGTAATATTTGGCATAATTGTACATTCAAACGCAGGTTTGGTTGGGCTCCACGAAATGCTTTTCAGAAATGCTTTCTCACCTAACTACTTGTAGATGAGGTTGGAGAAACAATCAGTTATACCTAATTATAACCCACTGACTGTACGGATAGCACTTGATTGAAGATGATTCTGTCATGAGGCAGAGCAGAACGAGGTGAATCCAGGCACAGATGAACGAGAGCGCGGTCGGAATGCGGAAGCGGGGGTCAAACACCGGAGAATCAGTCAGCGTAGCGTCTGAGCCAAATCGCAAAATGAGAGCCGTAATTGAAAGAGGAAGCGTTAAATCAACTAATTGAAATCCTGGTTTCAAAGGGCCGTGATTCACCAGCACCTTAACACACTCACTACTCACTACAGCTATGTTTGAGCAGAAGAATCACCAAACTGTGCTAGATACTGGCTTTAAATTGTACCAGTAATTTTTATTTATGAATTTATTTATTTTATTGATTTAGATTTATTTATTGTAAGAAACTGACGACCCTGTTTCTGGAGCACCCTTATCATTTCCTGCAATTAATTATAATTCAATTTGTTACACATTCCTCAGGCCCTGTCAGCTGTGTAAATAAATGGCGAATACTCATACTTCCATAGAAAGTAAAGAAATATTCAACACAATATAAATATATTTGGAAATTTAATGAAAACATGATAAAGATATCATTGAAAGAGTTCTGACCAACATACAGACACAACCTTTCTTTTATATACTGTATATATACCGACATGGTCCAACTAGTGTACGTGCTCTGGCTCCAGGGTCCACTCTACCCAGACTCTGGCTTCAAATTTGACCTAATGCACAATTTCTAACAAGCTGGTAACTTTCACTTTGACCCAAAAACACAATATGTGCTTATGGCGTCATGTTATTCACTCACTTTTATCATCATTTAAAAACACAGTAATTTCAAACATGATCATCTCTACTGTATCTCAGCTATACTGTAATACATTCCTGTTTTCAACTACAGGTGTGTTTAGCGAGTGTCATCGCTGTGATAAGGAGCGAGCACAGAAACTGCTGACCCGTATTTCTCCATCATGGGGCAGAACAACCAGTATCTGTCTCGCTCTCGAGGCCCATGACAAGAGCTTCATAGCTCACTCAGGTGTCCAGGTAAACACAGTCTGGCTTAATATTCTCAACAAAAACTAAATTATTGCATTTGGAAAGCATTATATTATATACAGTACAAAGTGGTTGAGATGATCTTGTTTTCTCAGGCTTTCTTGACTCAGATCTGGTGCGGTAAATTAGCAGTGGAAAATCCACAGTGGAAGGTGCTGCTCTGCATGTTTTTCTTTCCCCTTATCTACACTGGATTTCTGGTCTATAGGTAACACCAAATTACATCACGTTCTCTAAGCAAAACTGGTCTACCAATGTATCATAGCCTATCATAGCCAAGCTAGCTTATCATAGCCAAGTTAAATATAACTCTGAATATTAAACTGCATGAGTATAAACGAGGTCGAAGGTTATCTTGAATAAAAGAATCGAAAGAAAAACAGTATTGTGCAAAAGGCCTGCATAATATTGTGCTTCCTAAATAAAAGAAGTGAAAGAAACGTCTTGCACTACCCATCATTTCTCCATACTGTGCTTTCAAAGAGGCAGACTTTCTTGAGCTTCTTATTTTTGGAATATTTTGTGTTTACATTTATATCCAACTTACATTTATATGTGAGCATTTGAAGGCCTTGCTCAAGGGCCCGACAGTGGCAACTTGGTGCTGCTATGGTTTGTGCCCCAGTGGTTCAACACTTTAACCAATGAGCTACTTCTGCCTATACTGAATGAGATGAGAGTTCCCATTTTCAGTCCAGTCCCTGTACCCTGTACGTGAGCAGTTTCAGATGAATGCTTTTTGTTTGTTAAGCCACATAGTGATCTTTGAATCATTTAAGCATAAAAAATAAAATCTAACTCAAGGGATGAACCAGTGAGAAACAGTTGCAGATGATGACAGATGACCAGGCCAGTGATTAGTACACTGGTGATTTTGAATGCCGAGTGGGTAAGGGGAGAGAGACGAGAGGGGAAATGAGGTTGCTGAGGAGGTTGTAATAAACGACCATTTTGTTCAATTCTATCTTTAAGTGCCTTGCGGGTAAACATTTGTTCCCATTTCTTTAATTGCATCTACATCATTAATGAGAAGAAACAAGGGGTAGCTCAAGCATTTTGGACAGTTCTGTTCATTTTAGCATTTATATACAAATTACCCCAGTGATGTTAATTGACTGGATAAGACAATATATGGACAGGTATGTGAATTTCACAATATGCGTCGGGCAGAGAAAGTACAGGTTATAAGAATGAGGGAGCGCATGTTTAGCCGTTAAGTGCATGAGAGTCTGTTACAGAGGTAAAGCAGTCCAAAGGTTTCTTGACACCTGACTATTACACCCATATTTATTTAGTAAACGTCTCATTTCAGGTGAAGTTCGCCTTTGCTGTTGACCTCTGTTCTCCTGGGAAAGCAATTTTACTAGATTCATTTAGCTGCATGCATATTATTAAGCTCAGGCACGGTTTGTTTGTTCATCCTAAAGATTGAGGGATCAGGCCATTTGTTCTTCCACATTCATTTTGACAGACTATGCCTTCAAGGAGCTGCACAGGAGCTTCTTCATGCTGGAACATGGTTCTAATGAAGGAAAATTATGCTACAACATACAAAGACATTCTATACAATTGTGAGCTTTGCTGAGAAGAACCTCACATGGGTGTTATGGTCAGGTTTTCACATACTTTTGGGCACGCAGTGTATAATACATTGTACACTATAATAATATTAATTTAACGGATAGTAAGTGGCTAAATAAAAAAAGTCTTCATTTACACAAATATGAACTGTCAATGCAAAGATCAGCCACATTGTGGCAGTGTTTCGTTTAGAATGGTGGTGGTATAGTCACGCTCATAAGAAACTTGTATTGTGAGAACTAGGAATAAGATTCAGTTACATTTATAAATTAAACAGATATTATCACGCATCATTTATAAATGTGTAAATATAATGATGTTGATAGATCTGTGTTTGTTTGTCCCTTTTAGGCGTGATGAGGACATCCGCAGGGAAGCAAAGAGAACAGAAGAGGAAAAGCTGGTTATGGATTCAGTGACTGGGATGTCTAATATCGAAAGAAAGAAATCTGTTCGGTAAAATAATATGTTAATGGTTAATCATGTTTTTGTGTTTGAGTAGTTTAAAATATTTAAATATATAGGTATTGATATACACTGCCACGAAAAAGTATTTGCCCCTTCCTGATTTCATTTTAATATACAGTATATATATTTTTGCATATTTGTCACATCAACTGAGGCATGTGAGGCCTACAATTCTTTACATGTTGTTCTGAATTTTTTTTATAAGCTTCGGGAGTCGTTGTTGTGCTCTTGAGGTAATTTTTTCCTGGGAAGGTGCACCACTGTTCCAGTTCTTAAACTTTTGTTAAACTTTAATTTTTCTAGAAATAGCTTTGTAACCCTTTCCAGACTTATACATGTCAATTACTTTGTTTCTTGTCTGTTCTTGAATTTCTTTAGATGTGTTGGTTTTTAAGATCTTTTAGCATGCTTCAGACAGGTAGTGTTTGATTCATGTTCTTGATTCAACGGGTCTGGCAGTAATCAGGTCTGGGTGTGGCAAGTGGAAGGTTGAAGGGCAGGGGGGCATTACTTTTTCACACAAGGCCAGGTAGGTGAAAAACACCTTTCAGTTTTATTCTTTTCGAGTAATATTACAATTTGTTTGATCTGAATCATTTAAGTGTGGCAAATGCGTAATAAATTAAATAACATTAAGGAAGAGGGCAAATATTTTTTTAAAGCACTGTTAATTCCCCCTCCTGTTCTTATATATGTGTTATATATATGTGTATATAAAGTGTGTATATATGTATGTACAGTATGCATATATATCTTAAGTACTCATTAATCACAAACAAAATGCTTATTTATATCCTTTGTCTAAAAATAAATAATTGTCATAGTATTATCCTGTCTCCAAATAGTGCCCAGTCTGGCAGGAAGTCTGTGCATCCATTAAACTGCTGGAAGCGATTAGAGGGTCTGTACACGTGTCCTCAGGTGAAGTTCTACTGGAGCATCCTGTCTTACTTTGGCTTCCTGTTTCTCTATGCTCTGGTCTTGATGATGGACTTCCAGCCTACGCCATCTTGGAAGGAATTGCTCTTGTATATTTGGCTTGCTTCACTCATGTTTGAGGAATTCAGACAGGTAAGAGAGACTTTAGAGAAAGTTCAAATGATGCATGCACAGTGTTTATCCATCATTATAATATAATAATATTTATTCAGTAAATGCCAGAATGGTTTGCAAAATACCTAACCTTGGTATTATCGGGTTATTGTAAAAAAAAAATGCTGCTACTTTATTTAAAAGAAAAGAAAAAAAAACGAGGATCAGTTTAATTATTACTGTACCAAATTTAATCTTGAAAATTTAAGAGATTAAACATGATTTAACATGACAGGTGTGGCTTATGTTCTTATAAGAACATGTTCCAATGTGTGATGTTATCTAATTATCTTTTGAGACTGAAACAGAAATTATGCACTATATGGCTAAACGTTTGTCTAAACTTGTCCATCATACACATGGGTCATTCTAGAATTGCGGGTACATTTCAAATAGAAAAAATAGTATTTTCTTTTTATGTTAAACTTTTTTAT
>JAOVVB010000049.1:22086875-22111241 GCA_028570985.1 Heterobranchus longifilis
TCATCCTCCTCCGTCTCTCCACTCAGCCTCCCCCTCTGTCCCTGGCTTTCGGCTCTGTTCACACGGAGCCAGCTCCTCTTGTGTCCTTTGTAGTCGCTCTGGGATCTTTTCCCATTCAGGCCACTATTGTAACAGTCCAGCAGCAGCAGCGTTACCTCCTTCTCTCTCCTTACTGTAAACCCTCTGATTGGTGCGATAGCATGCCAGAAATTATTACTCTTTCTCCAACATCATCTATATTTTTACCAAGAAAACACATTTTTACAAGCTCTCAGATTTGATTCTGGCTTTAGAGAGGCACATAAGTAGGATGCGAGTGGATGATTGTTAACTATAACGCTTCACATCTGTCGCACGCGAGAGCACCTTCTCTTGCATTCGTTATTTATTTTTATTTTTTTTTGTTTAAGTGGTCTTGTTGCTTTAGGGACTAAACAGCGATGTTAAAATGCAACACACTGTAAGCTGCTCATTCATTGGCTCAGTGTGTGTGTGGTGTTATTTTGGAGCATGACAGTATCTGTGCCTGTGTGACTCACAGCACTCACTGCCCACCAACAACATTTACATTTGACTTTATATTATCACATTAATGCACTCATCTCAGCAAGGCCTGTTTGTGTGTAGGAGTATGTGTTCATGCCCTGCCTTAATTGGCATCAAATTACAAATAAACAGCGACAACACACGGTTTGGTAAATGCTCCTACAGAGACCATCAGGTGTAGAAACAAACATTCCTCTGCTTGGCCAGGTGTATCTGTCAGTGTATAAGTTAATAAGGGGTAAAAAAAAAATTTCATGAAATGCAATTAAAAGGTTTGTGTGTGGGTGGGTAGGAAAGAAGTACACTGCATCATGCGAATGTGATATTAGATAATGTGAATTTCTGAACCTTTTAGAACTAAATATAAAATAAATGCAAATTAATTTAAGGTAACTTATTCTATCTCAATCTAGTGACCCTAGTCAATCATGGGTATCTGTCCGCTCATATAAGCGGATAGACATTTTTTCCAAGTGAGGTATGACGCTCACCAACGGTGCGTGGGCAGCAGTTCAAACTGATGCCTCGGTTGGTAGTCTTCACTAAACGGCTCTGTGGCCATAGGAAAACCAATTGTTAATGAGACTAATTTTGCAAGTAAGCATAAAGATTGGACTTTGGATCAATGCAAAAAGATCTTGTGGTCTGAGTCCAGGTTGAGCCTATTCCAAAGTGCTGGGTGCATCAGGGTACGAAGGTAAGCGCTTGAAGTGATTCATCCATCAGGCATAGTGCCCACTGTATAAGCCTCTGGAGGTAGTGTTATGATCTGGGGTTGCTTTCAGTTGGTCAGGTCTAGGCTCAGCAATGTGGCAATAAAATGAAGTTAGCTGATACTGACATTGTATCTTGTTGCACATTTATATTCCAGGACGTGAAGTGTGAGAGTGGTTAATGTAATGAGGAGTCACTTTCACGCATGAACTGACCGCAACATTTTGTGCAAAACTAAAACTGTTTGAATGAAAATCTTGGTGCAACATTTTTTGGCAAGGCAGTGTTTCACAATATGCTACTTTAAATTTCTTTTAAATAATCAGACGTGGTGCTGTCGGTTCTGTCTGAAGTTGCAAAACGAATTCAGTCATTAATGAGCTGATCATATTGTCTGTAGTTAATCCAATAATGCGTATAGTAGATGAACTTGTGATTTTATGACTCAAATATCCGTGTTCGTAAGAGAGTCAGTTCCATGGAATCTGAAAATTTAATTCTCATTTTTACAGATATCGCATGGAGGCACCAGTCTCATCTGAATTATGGCTTGTGATTCCTGGTTATACTATATACTATCTTAATATTACTGTTTAATTCCAGCAGACTAGTGTAGATTTCCCAGGAAACAATAGCATTTTCCTTAGTCTGATACAAATTCTATTACAATTCCTCCCAGAATCCTCCTACTGATTTTTTGTTTGTTTGTTTTAAGCTAGCTATGAGGTTTTATGTGATTATCTGTCTGCCTGAGGGGGAAATCCAACACATCCAACATTCTCCATTTTTAAAAGGAACCAAACCAATTACTCCGATACTGTTCCAGTATTGAGGGGAAAAAAGTTAAGACTAGCAACTGATAGCAAATTCATTATTTAGGTTCTCCATTACATTGGGTGCATTAGCGTCTAAGCAGGATAAGGTGTACGATCAGGCTGCACAGCCTCGGGAGGGTTTTTCTGTCTCTCTTGTTTCCTTTTCTCGCTCTCACTTCAAGTCTGTACGACGAGTGGCGCTGTCACGAGACGCGTCATTGATTTTAAATAGACTTCTAAGTGGAATATTTGTCTTTTGGAAGGAAGTCGAGATTGTTTTACGGTTTACAGAACTGAAATGAAGACGAAGACTTTTTGGGCCATGTGATATTTTGAGAAAGGGGCAGGTTATTTAGTGTTTGTTCAATCTCTGTTAAAAATAGATTACACTGTAGGTTTACCTTCCTGCCTCAATCCAATGCTGAGAGAGAAAGCACACAGGACTAAAGCAGGTTCGCACATCAGCCCATATTTTAGTCTGCAAATCAGGATGCAGGAAGCAGATGAAAGTCCCAGACTGCACTCCCACACAAGCCCTAAATATTCCAGTATTGTAACCTGCTCAAGCACAACACCACCAAATGTGTGGTAGATGAGAGCAGTGAATTTCCCTCTGAATGACGCCTGATTTACTGGAAGACAGGGACAATATTGTGTTCTTTTTATTTTTTGAGAAAAAAAAGGATTTTGCCATTTTAATTAGATTATGTTGAACAATAATGTCTTAAATAATTGAGTTTCTCAATTAATTTATTTACTTTAAGCACTAAAAAGCATTAGATTTAGCGATTCAGCTACTGAAAAGACTAGCTAGATGTTTACATTAACCATATTTCTTCAATCCAATTCAGTTCCCATTAGAGATTCCAGCTTGACTGTTTACATGGATGCTGATCCGATAAGATTTGCATTTACATGGTCAAAATGTTTAATCAGGATAAAGCTTTTCTGACATGAAGTGGTCCCACATTGTCACAGGGGAACAATATGTGCGTTTCTGTTCATTGCTGTTCTTTGTAATTAATCTCAGAAGCACATAGAGGACTGATTTTGCAATCTTTAAACAGATGGACCTTTACAGCTCAAGAGCAATAACACATCCTGGAGCCCTTCCCGCTGCCCTCCTGGAAACTCGTCATGTCTCTTAATGTTTCTGTCCTCATATGGGTACACGGACTCAAGACAAATATTCCACCAAGAACGTTACAATCCGATCCAGTGCTTACACTGCTAATGTTTTCCTATTGATCTAATTATTATGGAAGGTTTACATCATCCTTCTCGTTCCATTCACCCCGTTCAGGGCCAGACTGCTATCCGATTTCGCCCAAATACAGATGGGTTCCTGTTGAGTCTGGTTTCTTTGAAGGATTCTTCCGATTGTCATCTCGGGGAGTTTTTCTTTGCCACCATCGCCCTCAGCTTGCTCATCAGGGACAATCTGATTTATTATGATTTATACATTTCCTCACTCTTTTTCATACTAATAATTTCCATATAAATATGTTTATTTCTGTAAATCTTATTTGTGAAAATGACCATTAACAGTGCTATATAAATAAAACTGAATTGAAAGACTGCCCAGACTGAATGGACTATTATGGTAAATATAAACATGGCCACTGTTTCTTTTTCCACGCAACTACCCAGTTTTCTCGTTCAACGCTGTTAAATTACATTTTCTTTTTTTTCTTTTTTTTTTTAAATACCAAATCTAATGGATGTGCAATATGAGGGATGGGGGATGGAAAATCTGCTTTCACACCAGCTGGTTCATGGTTTTATCACGTCTGTCACAAGAGCTATAATCAAGTGCGAAATATTTAACTCCGAATGAGCACCTTGCAGTATCTTAACTTTTTTTTGAGCGTTCTGCGTGTGTGCTTTATGATTTACTCTTTTGCAAGTCGACAAACTGTGATTTAAAAAAACTTATTTCTTAGAGCACACATTATGTTGCAGCTCAGACAGATCAGTAGAGATGGGTGAAACATCTCTTGGGGTACGGATCGGGATGTATGTAGTGCCGCGCAAAAGAATTGCCACAATGACTCCTTTGACATTTATACAGGTTTGCGTTTGAGGCGGTAAAATGTCGCAGGTCCTTTAAACTACTCACACATCGGTAGGCAGCACAGCGTCATGTGTGGCAGAAGTGAATTATTTGCCAAGTTTTAGGTTTGTAACAAAATCTGAAAAGTTTGTAATATCGAATCAGGATAATTATAAAATCACGATACATATCAAATTGTCACCTGGGTATCTTGATATTGGGTAATCTTGGGTGATTCCCATCCCTACTTTTCCATTTTAGTATACTGTGGATCTGGAGTAGTGCCCTTGGCTCTAACATACTGTTGGATTACCGAACAGATCAGGCTCTCATGTCAGCTTGGAGCGCTTCTCTCTTCTCATCACGTCTTTTCTTTTCATAGTTACTATTTCATACCGAATAAAATTCCACATTTTCTGTTAACTGATTTAAAGGGGGGAGGGTGTAAGACTAAAACAAAATAGCCTAGACATGAAATGTGCTTGTATCTGTTAACCAGGCCAGTGATTTAGTCCACCCAGTGTAGTGTAAAACGGCTCATGAGACATGCCAATTAGAATCAAGTCCGATATTTGTAACAAAGACATTTACTAAAGTCTCATTAGAGATTTTTTTATTTTTATTTTTTTTTTTAACTTCCTGCTGAGTGAGCTGAATCCAGTGTGGGCAGATGGAACGAGTAGGCTGTAGGGACTGTGCTTGGAGAAAAGTGTTTAATAATGGCTTGTAGTGTGAATAAGGTGATGATGGTGCTCAGGTGCTGTGGGAGGCTGCCACTGCTAATTGGCTTCATGAATCACGCCGAGTGATTGAGCGATTTTCTTTCTTCCATCAGTCGGCGCCTCGGCATGGGACCGGCGCAGGGACAGACCGGAGCTGGAGCTCTCAGCGGGTGGTGGGGAGGCGGAGGGAGATCTGATCGATTTTTGGGAATGTAAGAGGAGAGGGTGCAGTGGGATCAAGCCGTGTCTGGAAAAATGGAGAGGGAATCTGAGACTGTGTGTGTCAGGCAGACAGAAAGTGGGTGCATGGCTCTTTGTCGAAGGCTAAATTGGCTCTTTGTTGCATTTCTCCAGCTGGTCCCTCTGGAGCCGTACACACTACCCCATCCCCCGGACCCTCCTGCCCCCTCCCTAAAGACCGCCCCTCCGGGCCTGCAGCTAATGAGGCCCAGAGTTACGGGGACACAGATGCTGGGTGTGTTTGGCTGTGGGTGTGGCTGTGTGTTTATGCTGCACAGTAGATTGATGGGAGCATATGCTTCTCCTGCAGGGTGTTTGCTTGAGGATGATGGCTTATTTAGGCTCGTCTCAGTAAGTATGAGCTACATGCCGGAGCTATTCTAGTACATCAGAACAATAGTATTTTTGTCTCTCTGTCTGGCACACGTTTGCAGAGTGGCACAGATTGTAGGACCTTCTGTATCATTGGGATTAATCGTACATGTATAATAAGTGTGCGCGTGTGTTGGTGAGCGTTTAGGGTGGGGATGCAGGAAGCTGATCCCACGAACCCACCAGCTGCTCCCTCCCTAGTGTCCATGCCCGATCCATGCTGTGAGTGGAGATTCGATATGAATTTAGTTTTCCTTAGATTTTTTAATTTTAAACCTTTTTAAAAAGTTTAATGGTTCAATTTAGCATGTTCCTTATAGCATGAGCTTTCTCACTTAAAAACCAATCACAGCATTTAAACAATACAAACTAACTTCACATACAAGACTTTTAATCTTCAACTTAAAATTAAATTAAGAAAAAAAGCAACGTTTGAAGTTCAGACAATCTGTCGTATTCTATAATTATTATTTCTAAGACTTGGTAAATAATTCACTCGTACAACACAAGATAAAGTGTAAGTAGTTCTGAGTGTACCACCGATACAGTGCCATGTTACTGCCTCGAATGGCTCCAAAGTCTCAAGACTCCACTTGACCGTGAGCGTCAAGCTTCAGCAGCAAGCAAATAGATATGGAAGATTTAAATGATTATGCAATTTAATCGATCTTTTGTTGATTTTAGTTTTTTTTTTTTTTTTTACTATTTAGGTATGCTTTCCAATGTAAAATTCTCAAGTCAAAATGTATTAAAAATCTTTGCTCGAACACTCACAAACCGCGTTACTCGCAATCCGAGGTTTCACTGTACTGTATGTGCTAAAAACAAGAACACTGAACATCAGTTCCGATAAATTATGTAATGTTCGGAGACAATGTCGTCCTTTAATGCAGGGATTGATTTAGGTCAATTCTCATACACTTCTGACCCCAAAGTCGAGTGGTGTTACTGTAGGTCCGGATCAATTCCATCTTCTATTGGTAGTTTTGAAGACATCTTATTTCTGAAATTAAGTCATATGTTAAATGTAATGTTAGGGGGAAATTGCATATTGACCCAGACTTTTGGGCCACCCTGTGTAATAAAGGGGGGGGGGATCTAATAATAAAAAGCCAGTTCTGAATATCGACAATGTGTTTTGAATTGAATTTAGTTCTCTAAAATCTCTGAGCTTTATAGTCTTTGGTCTGTGATGATCTGCAGCTTCATGGATTTCCCGTGACTGTGGATTCTGAAGGCTTTGTGCGGATTATTCAGTAGGTTAAACTTTAATAAGGCTCATTTCATATTTCTTCCTTCTGTGAAGACCGACTAGAGCTGTTTACCCTCCGGAGCTCAGCTGCTTATTCATTTCTTTTCATGTCTCTTTGATTTTCGTTTTCATTTACTCTTCATTTGCATCTCTCTATTTCTGTCTCTCTCTCTTTATTCTCCATAGTTCTGTCCTTGTTTGTGATCTATGGATAGAAACATCACCCTTCTCTATCTTTTCTGCTTCATTGTGTGTGTGTGTGTGTGTGAGAGAGAGAGAGTTGTGGTCATGCAATCCTGCCCATCAGCAGTGTTCACCGGTCAGAACCTGGTCCAAGCGGCATGTAAATTAGCCGGCTGGGTCAGGCTCTGTGCCGATAAGGTACAGACATTATTTATAGAAGGGCAGACAACTAAAGCCATAAATAATTCACTGTGTAGATTGAGGAGGCTTCTGTGCACATGGAGGATGAGCAAGCATTAAAAAAAAAAAAACTGTCAGCACAAAACCAACAAGTCCAGCAAATCCGGGAACCTGTCTCCCTCTGGTTCCACAAAAAATCTGACCCTTTTCATTTATCTTTGTTCACTTGTTGAAGTGATGGTCCCTTTTAAGGTTTCATAGCGACTTCTGCTTCGGGGAGCGTTTGAAGAAAACTTGCATTCAGCCACATGCAATGAAAGAACGTTGACGTGTGTAATTTGAGGTTTATAAATACTGGATGCTCGTGCACATAAATTGTTTTGGTCATAATATTCCTATGTTACACACGCCAGGCTAGTGTTTTGGCCCGTCACAGTTTAAAAAAAATAAATAAAATTATTAGCTTAAGTTTTTTTTGTACAAACTATTATTTGTCTTTTCTGACGATGTTAATGTTAAAATAAAAATTACTAAAATTGAATATAAGGTTCGTCTTAGTATAAATAGTGCACACACACACGCACGCGCGCGCACACACAGCCAGGATGCAATCCCACCTCGCACTCCGTATTCCCAGGATCCAGTATGACCTTATACAGTAGTACTTACTTTCAGAAAGTGCTTTATCCTGATTATGTGTAATGCCCATGAAAGATGTACAAGTACATTAAAATGTCTGCGTTTTAGACTTCAGTTTGCTGAGGGAAGACATGACGTGCAAAATTGCTATTTTTTTTTTCCCCCCATGTTTTATTTCATTTCAGACTTGCTATAAAAACTGTATCTTAAATATTTAATTCTTTCCCAAGAAATATTACATTTGTAGAAAAATGTTTGTCGGAATGTTGAGAGAATTTTCAAATATTCGTCCCGGATTATCAGTTTACAGCAGTACCCCAGCATACGAATTTAATCCGTTCTTAAAGCGAAATTTCATATTGCAAAATGCATTTTCCCAGAGGAAATGGTGTAAATGCAAATAAGCCATTCCAGCCATCCAAGAAATACTACCAAATATTGCCTTGAGGAAGGCCCTTAACCCTCAACTGCTCAGATGTATAATAAGATAAAAATGTAAGTCGCTCTGGATAAGAGCGTCTGCCAAATGCCTAAATGTAAATGTATTAAAAATAGTCTATTTACAACATTAGAATCATATAAAAACAACCAAAACATTTAGAAAAGACATGTCAATTTAAGTAAAATATGAAATGGACATTTAAATCTCACTTAACCTTAATTTATGATTAATTTTGGCAACGGCTGCTTTAAAAACAAAACTAAAAGTGGCTCTCTTTTTGGTTACTGTGCACACAAAATGCAAAAAAAAACCAAAAATATGTAAACTTGCTTTGCTTGGCTTTCCACTGACGCAAACATGAGTTTTTGAACGGCTCTTGGACGTGCATGTGCAACGTAGACACAAACCAGCGTTTGGTTCGTCTCGGTTCAGTCACTCGTATGTCAAAAGTGCTTCACATACTGAGGCAAATTACTTGCAAAATTTCAGTTTGGCCGGTTGTTCGGATGCCCAGGTACCACTGTATTTAACATGATGACTCCTCCTAATATAAATAAAAGAAATAATTATATTATTTATTATTATATTAGTATTACTATTATTATACAAATAGTTTAATTATGATAAACTGGAGGTTTTTCTGTGGCACTTAATTTGTAATACAATTACAGCTTTGTAAAACCAGTTTATCCTCATTACAGAGTGCAGTGTGCAGATGTGAAAAGGTTCTTATTCATGAATAAGATTATATGATGACGCAAAAACCAATGAAGTAATGCAAGTACGTCCTGAAAGGTGTGAGTGTGAGTGTCTCTGGACTTTTCTGAGTTTAAATTTCTTTAAATCATGAAAGTCCATGGAGTCCAAGTTTCCAAACTACCTGCACAAACACACCGGGTGCATCTACAATTAGAAAAATAGAATTTTTACATGACTTTTATTTTTATTTTTTAACTCTTGCATATTCTAGCTTCATTAAGGTAAAGTGAAATATTTAAGGCTTTTTGTTTTAATTTCTAGGTTATTTTTTTTTTTTTTTTTTAATTTTCAGTTTTTTCTAAATATTATTATAGAGATCAAAAAAGATTTACAAAACGGAAAAGTCCAACTTCTCAAAATATTGTTCAATAAGACGATCAGCCTCGACGACCAGGTTGTTTTGATGGAAACCTTTAGTTTGTCTGTATTGTTGGTTCAGGTGATTCTCCTCTTCCTGTTAACGCTGGTCCATAGGTTCTCTATAGGGTTCAGGTCAGGTGAGTTGGCTGTCTGATCAAACACAGTAACATCTTAGTTAGTGCTAGTTTTAGTACGGTGGGCTGGTGCATAAAAGTCCTGGTTTGACTCGTATATCAGACGCAGGTTGACTGAGACCTGATCTCGTTATCAGAACGGACAAAATGGGACAAAGTGTAATCTCTGCATTCCTACCAGTGTGGGTGTGTGTGTCTTACTGCATTGGTACAGTACTGTGTGTGTGTGTGTGTGTGTGTGTGTGTGTTTGATAATTTGCCCAGGGTGTAATGCAGCTCTGAGCATCAGCACTGGCCCCAGGGTGGAATTACACACACACACACACACACACACACACACACACACACACACACACACACACACACAGAGGAAAGGATTTCTGTGTTACCTGAGCGAGAGAGAGAGCGCTCTGGTTGCGTCCTGCACTCTCAGTTGTGTGCTGAGAGCTTGAGAGCCGAGTTTGCATTATTGATGCCTTCTACTGGTCCATCACTCACACCCACTGATCAGGTTGCACACATGCACGCGCATACACACATTTATAGCTGGCAGTGATGGGGAGAGGCTCTCTCTGTCTGTCTGTGTGTGTGTGTGTGTGTGTGTGAAAGGAAAGAGTTCTATCCAGTTACTCCCCTGTGCAGATTAATGCTACTGGAAACGGAGAGCCTATTCTTCTGGGAAGAGGAGAGACTGTTCACTCACATTGTGCATCTGCCTGCATGCACGTGTTTGTGTGTGTGTGTTGCCTTCAGTAACGTGCACGCTTGTGTGTAGTTCATAGGTCTTGCTCTGATTGCACTACTCAAACAAAGAAACAGGCCAGTTTATCTCTTTGGCACAACTCTTTCCACTCCTCCCTTTTTCTCTCTTATGTCCGTCTGCGATACACGTCGCTCGGTACACTCGCGTCTTTCTCGTCACGGCCTGGTTTTAAAAGTCCCCATCAGGACATGGCCTCGTTTGCTCTGCCTCCTGTTTTTCTTTAAACCTGATTACTGTGAAAAGTTCTTTATAGCAGACATTTATTAGGTTAAGCATAAAAAAAAAAACATCCTTCATTCAGGACAAAATAAACTTTTGGCTAGAAATCAGGCGGAGATGATGTCATATGACCACTTGTAGTGACAAATAGGTGACCATCATGTGCTGTCAGTTTCTGTTTTTTATGTACACACACACACACACACACACACACACACACACGGGGAATCACAAAGGAGAATCCGGTGCTGCCCGGTCATGCCATGGAGACATTTTGATTAACTTCAAATCAGTCCAGAGTTCCTCCGACTGATCAGCATTATTCCATGATGAAACATGAACACCACAAGCAAGAAGGGACTCCATGCACATCTACACAATTTAAGGGCTTACTGAAGGAATGGTTTAATGAGGTTGAAGTGATGTAAATTATATGCCAGGGCCTTCAGATCTCAACCCGATTGAGCACTTATGAAATATTATTAGACAGCACTCTACAACACCATTATTAAAACATCAACCGAAGTAATATCTTTTCAAAAGATGTTAATCTTCCAGTCCAGTGTTAGTAACATGTAGAATCATTTACAAATATTGTAATTTTTCCGTGCGCAGTCTTTCAAGTTGTTCATACAAATCGGCTAATATCATTAATTATACTTTGTCTTGTTTATGGAGGTGAACAAACTTTAATTTCATTTAAAATTCAGCTGTAGTCTTTACGATGGAAAACGAATGAGTAAGATGGATGACTCCGGCTTCGTAAACATTTTAAAGATGAGATTTGTCTTATTCTTTTATTAAAAGATTCAGAGGTAAATTGCAGAGTTTTAAACTTTTAAGCTAGTTAAGTTAAGCCTTTGTTTGTCACTGCACAATGCAATTCTTTCTTTGCATATCGGAGCCAGAGAGCTCCAGGGTCAGCTATGATACGGCACCCCTGGAGCAGATGGGGTTAAGGGCCTTGCTCAAGGGCCCAACAATGGCAACCTGGTAGAGCTGGGGCTCGAACTGCTGACTTTTTCCCATCAGGAATCTCTAACTTAATCTCACTATCTTTAAACCCTTTGACGCTTTTTTGCCAGCCAAAATGCTGTAAATAGTTATCGTAAATCTCATACCAGAATGCAGTCTTAGTGGTCACACAAAAGTCTCAATGTACATATGGCCCTCCACCTCATATCTACACAAACAGGCGTGTAAGTCATTGGTGCAGGCTTTGTGTACCTTCGCAGTCCAAATGTTCCTTGAACGTATGTACTTTGGCCCGATTCATACTCTCGTGTTTACTAAAGACTGCAGGATGTTACAGTCGTAACAACATAACAGTGCAGCTGAAACTCGACTCCCATTGTTGATTTTGATAAAACTCCTCCATCGGCTGAGAACATGGCAGCTGCGTGATCGTGCTCCATCTACATCGTCTTCACCCTGCACACATCCACTGTAAGTGCGGTGCTCAGGGGTTTACCGGAGGCTTTATTTCTACATCGATGAGATCAAAATAAGCTTCCTTCTGGGAACCTGCATCTTGTGTAACCAAACAAGCAGATAAAGGTGTGTGTGTGTCCAACCAGTAGTCCAATAAAGACACACACAGTGTGTACCAGATGTTCAGCCCCTCATTCACATGCCTGCTTAATCCCTATGTTGCAGAGAAAAACCAGCCAAGTATAGATTTGAACAAATGCTTCCTGGATTCTGGCCCTCTATCCCCATCGCTCCCTGTTCCCCCTTTCAGGTTTAACAAAAAAAAAAGATAATTATCATTAATTTAAGCTTTTCCAATCTGGTAGATCATGGATATGAGAACACTGGAGATTAAACTGGTTCTGTATCCAGAATAATCTCATTTCCTATTCCCTTCCAGTGCACTCTCAGTACTTATCCCCTAGGCTACAGTAGGTTGTTTGACCCTTTGCTGTGCATTATGGGATTTCAGGAGGATAATGGACAATCCCACCATGAGACCTACTTTAGAAAATGGGGGAAATACCTGGAGTAATGCACTACGTAGTAAAAGTATTGTGATAATTGCCAAACAACGGACTAATGGTTAATCTTACCAGTGCTGTGAGGAACACCGCAGAACCCACTTATGCTGATCGTACTCTCTCTCGTTCCTTCTCTCTGTCTAGGTCTCCTACCCTCCAGGCAAAGTTTCCTATATTAAACCTCTTATCTTACCCTCTGAGTTGTCGGGCAGCTGCCCATGCACATGCACGGCACCATGGGTAGCTCCCCAGAGGTGCTGTCCTGGACCTCCTGCCCCAGCCTGCTGGTGGGAAAGCTCAAAGAAGAGCTCAAGCTCACCGTGGTGGGAGACGCTCTGAAGAAAGCCAACACCAACAGTTCCCTCTCTCCTCAAGCCCCACCACCTGCCCCTCCACCACAGATAATCACCGACCTGGCCCCACCCACCAGCCTCCCCGTGCCACTGCAGCCGGGCCGAGACGACGACTTGGGCATGAGCGGTAGCAGCCCGCCCTGCACCGCACTCAGCGAGGACTCGAGTCGGGAGCAGGGCCACTTCGAGAACAGCGTGCTGCAGCTGCAGGAGCACGAGGAGGAACGCAACGCCGACCACGAAGAGCACGGTTCCTACGGCGAAGAGGGCAACGAGGACGTAGGCTGTAACATGGAGCACGCTGATCAGCATCACCACGACGATATCAAACTTCAGTTCCACCGAGCGCACACGGGCGGAGGCGGCTTCCTGGAAGGATTGTTCGGCTGCTTAAAGCCAGTGTGGAACATCATAGGGAAGACGTATTCGACTGATTATAAACTTCAGCAGCAAGGTGTTTGCAACCTAGTTATACGTAGTTTTTAACTATTTTAATCTTATTTACATTTAAATAAATTTCAAAACAAGTACAAACTAGCTTGTTCATTGTGTTCTAGACGTGTGGGAGGTTCCATTCGAGGAGATCTCCGAGCTGCAGTGGTTGGGAAGCGGTGCTCAGGGTGCCGTCTTCCTGGGTAAGTTCCACTCAGAAGAAGTGGCCATCAAGAAGGTCCGAGAGCAGAAAGAGACGGACATCAAACACCTCCGCAAACTGAAGCACCCCAACATCATCGGATTCAAGTACGACCCACAAATGATTTTAATTTTTTTATTTATTTTTTAAATAGCAAGCTTTTCTGACGTGTGTCTTTATTTCCTTTCTGTAGGGGTGTGTGCACACAGGCTCCGTGTTACTGCATTATCATGGAGTACTGTGCTCAGGGGCAGCTGTATGAGGTACTCAGGGCAGGGAGGAAGATAACTCCCCGTCTCCTAGTGGACTGGGCATCGGGCATCGCAAGCGGCATGAACTACCTACACCTCCACAAGATCATTCACAGAGACCTCAAATCACCAAAGTAAGATCCTCATAGTATTTGGTGGAAAACATTCATGGCTTTAGTTAGTAAAATAGCTCCAACATAAAAAAAAGGCAAACTGGGACTTTTCTATTGAAATTTCTATGGAATGAAGACGCAAAACTGATTGACATTGACAAAAGAACAGTATTGTGATGACTCTTAGCCGCAGTGAAAAATTTGAATGGTGCAGATGTTTTAAAGATCGTACGTCCGTGAATGATGATCCTGGCCAAGGTGGCTCTGTGCCCACTGCAATCGCGCATTCAGCAAATTCATTTCCTCATGTTTGGGCCATTAAAGGAGTTCCTGGTAGGCCAGTGTTGACATGAAGCAGGCTGTTTGCTCAATGGCATCAATTAGTTTAGAAGAGGATTATATAGAAAAAAGAAATTTTGTACTCGTAGCTGTTATTCTTTGCGATCAAAAATCCCAGCTTGACTTGAACGCCCCTCATAGTTTTGAGCATATAAAGATTATCTTCTAAATGCAGGCTACTTTAGGTCACTGAATTTACACCAACGTGTTCAGAAACTCTATTCAGTGGGTTTTGATTTATTCAGAGGATCAGACAAGTATCAGCTTCTGCTTTATATTTTTAACACGATTCTGCCAGTTATCGTCACTTTTCTTCGATTTGCTGTATCTTGTTGATTTTGTTATTAAATCGGTTTAATGAGGGCTTGACTAAAATGTTGTTTCTAAAGCCGGAAAATAGTCGAAATACGTTACTGAATTTGTGAAGCGTTAAGCTTGCGCATCAAACCAGAATCTTGCCTGTTTGAGTGAGATGTTAAGCGCGTGATCTAGAATGTTGTAAATATAAACAGCATTATTCATAAACCGTAAAAGGCAGTCAAGTCTGACCTTGACATTTCTTTACATATTGAATAATAAAAAAATAACAAGGCATTTATCATAACTTTTTCTCTCTTTAGCGTGTTAGTCACTCATAACGATGCTGTGAAGATCTCGGACTTCGGGACATCCAAAGAGCTGAGCGATAAGAGCACCAAGATGTCATTTGCTGGTACGGTGGCCTGGATGGCTCCGGAAGTGATCCGCAATGAACCCGTGTCGGAAAAAGTAGACATTTGGTACGTGTTCCTGAATGTCATGCGTTAAGAATTTGAGTACATGCCCTACTTGTGTGTCACCTAACTGACTTTGTTTACATGAAAGCTTTTTATGTATTATGTAAGCTCAGAATTCTTTGAAATGTAAACAAAAATGTTTCCTGTTTAGGTCATTTGGTGTGGTGTTATGGGAGCTCCTGACCGGGGAGATCCCATATAAAGACGTGGACTCCTCTGCCATTATCTGGGGCGTAGGGAGTAACAGTCTGCACCTTCCTGTGCCCTCGACCTGCCCTGACGGCTTCAAAATCCTCATGAAGCAGACATGGTAACTGCAGCTCTGAGAAAATCGCATTGATTTTTTTTTTTTTTTTTTTTCCTCATTTATTCATTTATATTTTTATGCTTCTCCTTTGGTACCCCTCATACAACATATATCCTTAACATTATGACCCCTGACGGGATATGAGAACATTGATTTATCATATTACGATGACACCTGGAAGTGGGTGGGATTATTAGGCAGCAAGTGAACGTAGTCATTTTGGAAGCAGAAAAAATAGTCAATTGTAAGGATTTGAGCGACTTTAACAAGGGGCGGGTTGTGATGGCTAGACGACTGGGTCAGAACAACTCCAAAACTGCAGGTCTTGTGGAATGTTCCCAGTCAGCTGTGGTCAAGACATGCCAAAAGTGCCCCAAGGAAGGAAAAACTGTGAACTGGCGACAGTTTGATCTAGTAGAAGAGCTTCTGTAGCGCAAATTACTGAAAAATGTAATGCTGGAAAGGCATCACTTTGTAGAAACACACAGTGCATCACAGTTTGAGTATGAGGCAATGTAGCTTCAGACCCGTGTTCACCGCCAAAAGTGCCTACAATGGGGATGTGAGCACCAGAACTGATGCGTGTGTGTGTCACTTACCTGGGGAAGAGATGGGAAGAGTTCAAGACGACCCAGGCAGTGTTGATGTTCTGCTAGAAAACCCTGTGTCCTGCCATTCATATGGATGTTACTTTGACACTTGCCACCTACCTAAACACTGTCGCTGACACTTCTTCATAAAAACCTGATGGCAGTGGTCTCTTTTAACAAGATGATGTTCCACGAAACACTGCAAAAATTGTTCAGGAATGGTTTAAGGAATACAAGGAGTTTGAGATGTTGACTTGGCAATTCTCAAGATCTTAACCCAATTGAGGATCTGTAGGGTGTGCCAGAAAAACATGGCTCTACATTTACATTTACATTTAGGCATTTGGCAGACGCTCTTATCCAGAGCGACTTACATTTTTATCTCATTATACATCTGAGCAGTTGAGGGTTAAGGGCCTTGCTCAACTACCCAACAGTGGTAACTTGGTGGTTGTGGGGTTGGAACCTGGGATCTTCCGAACCATAGTCCAATGCCTTAACCACTTAGCTACCCCTGGCCCCTGGCTACATACTGTAGATACCTTCATAGCTCTAGAAGAGCCATGCATTGAGGGCCATGGCTGTTTTGGCAGCAAAAAGCAACCCAAGTTTTAGCTGATCGGTGTATATTGGTTTATGCATGGCTATGATGCGTTCTTTAAGTCCTACTGTTTAATCAAACATTGTTAAAAGCACTAGTTACTACTACACAAAAACTTGTGCATCTTTCTTTACTGTCTTGCTGAGGATTTGAAATGAGGCAACCGACTTGCCAGCAGTTCCTTCTGTAACTCCACAATTGAATTATTTGCATGTTGTAAATCTGATGCTTAAAACCATGAGCTTATGATTCTCACTTCCTGTCTACAGGCAGGGTAAACCGAGAAACAGACCATCGTTCAGACAGATCCTTCTGCATCTGGACATCGCCTCTGCAGATGTGCTGGGAGCTCCCCAGGAGACCTACTTCAAATCTCAGGTTTGCACCGATTTTATGCATAAATTACTTGCAGAGTGATTTAGTCAAGTTAGTTTCTCAACAGTAACATGCAAGTCATGCGTTTCAGGCGGAGTGGAGAGAGGAAGTGAAGAAGCATTTTGAAAAGATAAAAAGTGAAGGAACTTGCATTCATCGCTTGGATGAGGAACTTATCCGGCGCAGAAGAGATGAACTCAGGTCAGCCCCTGAGCCTGATGCTACAAATACTCTGAAATTATACAATTGTATATCTGAATTTCTGAATTCATTTGAATTTGAGACTCTCTCTCCAACCCTGACTGTTGTGTATTATTCTTGCAGGCACGCGCTGGACATCAGAGAGCATTATGAGAAAAAGCTCGAGAGGGCCAACAACCTGTATATGGAGCTAAGTGCAATCATGCTGCAGCTGGAAGTGCGAGAGAAAGAGCTCATGAAGTAAGCACGCCTCACAAAGTCAGCATCTCGCTCCCGCAAATCTCTAACATCAGCAACATTCTGTTTAAATCCATATCTCCATCCTAGTAATTACAGAATGGCACTGGGGTTTAGACATTCAATCAAAAGCCAACTGTATTTTTATTTTTATTTTTTTCACTCTTTTAATCTGGTGACCTGAGGTTGAAAAACGAGACGTGCTTTCAAAGTGTCTATTTTGTGTTTGAATTTCTTCTGATCTCCAGTTTTTATAAAACGTTTTAACTCGACAAAGTGAGGGCATTAAAGCGTAATGGATAAACTGCTAATCCATACCTGTGGATATCATTTTTATAGTTTTTTATATGGATTGTCTATAAAACAATAAATTACCACATTACAGGAAAACAAACAACTTGATGCAAATATGAATCAATGTAAAAAAAAAAAAAAAGGTCCTTGTTTGCCATGTAACATTTTAATCATAATTATTAGCACATTGTTTGGCTTTTTTTAGAAAGAAAACAGTCTCTTGCGAAAGAAAACATAACTGCCATTCTTGAGCTGTAGACTCTAGCCACGTGTGTGTGTGTGTGTGTGTGTGTGTGTTCGTTGGCACATGTGGTCAGAATTAATTTCAGGTTTAACAACCAGGAGATTTAATACAAGGGTGTAAATCTCAAGTGTGGCCTGAGCTGTCCCAGAGTCCAGATGTCTCGCCGCAATTCTAATTTAATCTCCTTAAATATCAGCCCCAGCTTATCCTCAACTTTAATAAGACCATTTATTTATTTTTATTATTATAATTCCCTATGATTGCAAATCTTCACCTTTCTGCAATTATTATCAGGTTTGCCATTTCATCGTTACCTCTAATGAAATAACGCTGCACTCATCACTAACCCTGACTGTGCTGTTGTTTCAAGCAGAAGGGAGCAAGCTGTGGAGAAAAAGTACCCCGGCACGTACAAACGCCACGTGGTGCGACCCATCGTCCGACCCAACGCTGTCGAGAAGCTCATCAGGAAGAAAGGCAGCGTGAACCACAAACCTGGCACGCCGACTCCCAAGAGGTAGCCGTTGTGTAGCGCAAGTCTGTTTTGAAAAATGGGATTTTAGCATGCCCTGCTTTAAAATTGGATGCATCAGGCAAATAATCATGCGGTTTTAGAGCTGTCTGCTGTCTGAGATGACGATTATGGTTTAAAAAAAGAAAAAAAAAGTGACGGGCATTTGCTTTCCCACCCACCTGCCCAATCCCCTGTGAAACTGTTAAAGCTTTGTGAGTTGTCTAAGATAGACAGTACAAAAAATCATTTGAAGGTAACCTTTAATAAACTTTTTTTTTTTCCTTAAGTATAGTTGTAAAAACAGTTTTAAACCACTGAAACTGCATCTCTAACTTTATCTTGCTTAATCTGAATGGATATAATGGAGTTTATATGTATTAGTTTTTAATGCGTTATTGCACCTTTTTTCATTTATTTATTTTTTGCCTCCTCTGTAGGCCTGATCTTCTGCGCTCAGACGGAATCTCCAGTGTGGAGGCATTCCCAGTGTCCTCACCTCTGTCAGGTAGCCCAAGGGTCTCCACTCCTCCTGGGAAAGCACGATACCGCAGCAAACCACGCCACCGCCGTACCAACAGCAAGGGCAACGAGTTTCCCGGGGTCCTCAAGCCCAACGTCAACATCGCTGAAGAACAGCAACCGCTGCAGCCACAGCAATACCATCATAATCCTCATCCCCACCACTACCCTCATCAGCTACCACCCGAGAGCCCGCTGCTTCCCCTGCAGAGGCGGGACAACACCGCCGCCTCATGCGCCAGCGAGCTGCGCTACTTCGGCCCTGCCGCGGCACTCCGCAGCCCTCACACCGAGCACCTACAGCGCTCCAGCCCCGACCTCATCAACACCACTCTGGAGGCTGACGCAAGGCAGCAAGTGGCTATCGGGACAGCTGCGCTCTGCCCATGCTGCCAGGATCACCCCCTGCCTGGGTGCATGAGATGCCAGGATATGTTGCCTGACTGTTCCCTGGTCAGCACGCGTGAGGGAGAGGCCACGGAAGGAAAGCAACAGCCAGAGCTAGGTGACTCCCCACAGAACAGCCTCCCAAGGACACTCAGAACCCTCAGTAAGGTGAGTCAACATGAATATACAAGAAGTGGCATACAGTATTTGACCAAATATTTGTGGACACCCGAGCATCACATTCATATGTGCTTGGTGAGCCTTCCATTCCACATTTAGTCCCCTTTGTTCTTAGATTTTTGGGATTTGCTCAATCGGCCAGTAGGGAGATTAATGAGATCAGGCAGTTCCGATGTGGCCTGGAATTCCAGTTCATACCAAAGGTGTTTGCTCGAGTTCTTCCAGTCTAATTTTGGCTCGTTTTTTTTTTTTTTCCCGTATTTTTGACTTTCTAGAATGATACTTTTTTTTTTTTTTTTTTTTTTCCAAAAAAACTACAAAATAACATGGCATAACATAATTATAACTGAACTGGAATAGTTCTTGCAAGAACAGTATTGTCTAAGTGCATTTGTAAAACCCATCAAGCACCATGATGAAGCTGGCTCTCATGAAGATCATTCCAGGAAAGCAAGAAAAAAACTTGGCTCTACTGCAGAGGAGAAGTTCATTTAGAGTCACCAGCCTCAGAAATCACCAATTAACAAACAGCAACTCAGATTAGAGTCGTTATGAAGGCGTTACAGAGCAGACGCATTTCAATATCAAAATCTGTTCAAAGCAGGTTATTGGATATTCTTTTTAATTTTCAACACTGCTTCAATGTTGAAAGAAATAAAAAGCAGTAAAGACCATGGAGTTGGAAAGTGAGTCCAAACTTTTGACTGGCAGTGATATTTAATCCATTCAATTCAATATTTTTATTTTTGTTTAAAAATATTCAATATTCTTTTTTTTTATTGTTGGTGTTACTATTCTAAACAAACTACTGTATTCTAAGTTTATGGAACTTTTGTCCCTAATTCATCAGCCAGAATGTATACTGATTGAGCCCGAATTTGTGTTTTCTTTTTTATTTTATTATATATTTATTTTATTATACATTTTATGCTTGCTGAACTGTGTGGTAAATTTCCTTAAGCCTGTATTACCGTTTCATTCCTGTGTGACATTATAAAAGAGTAATGTCTTGTTTAAGTGTATGTGTGTGTGTATGTGGTGCAGGAGTGAGCTAACCATCTGCTTTCTTGTCAGGTTGGAGATGACTCATCTGAGGAAGAGGAGGGAGAGGTTGACAGTGAAGTGGAGTTTCCACGGAGACAGAGGTGACTGGCTGCTCTGCAATTATTAATAATTGACAATCAGTATTCTCTTTATCAACAGAGACTGTTCTTCCTGGCTGCATTAGAAACACTAATCCAAAAAAAAACAAAAATTCAATTCTTATGCTGACGTAGAATTATTTTTTTTAACGTGCTATTATGAACTTTTATGTGACGTCTGCAGGCCTCACCGCTGCATGAGCAGCTTTCAGTCATACTCGACCTTCAGCTCAGAGAATCTGTCCGTGTCGGACGGAGAGGAAGGGAACACGAGCGAGCACTCTCGCAGCGGACCCCTAGAAGCACTGAGCGCCAGTCAGGAGGAGCAGCTGGACGAGCTGCTCTCACACACACCAGAGATCCCCATCGACATCTCCACACAGTCTGACGGCCTCTCCGATAAAGAGTGTGCGGTGCGCCGGGTCAAGACTCAGATCTCTCTGGGCAAGCTGTGCGCTGATGAACATAGTTATGAGGTCAGCACCTCTGCGCCACTGTTCCCGCTTGATACTCGGTTCTTATCTGGTGTGGACAAGGAGAAAGTAAATGATCAGGGCCCGCATTCACAACAACACAGTCTCAGCATGCCAAAGCTTCAGAAGTCTAAAAGTTGCTCCTAGTGATGAAATTCCAAGAAAAAGGAATAAGAATTATGAAATTTTCTTAGAATTTCCCCTTAAATTTAGAACTAGATCTTAGTAAAGATAAAAATGATTCACAAAGCATCTTGGCCCTAAAAACAGCTCCTACGGTAAAAATTAAGAGTAGGGAGGAGGAATTTTAAGAGGCTTAAGAGTTTCTATAGTAGAGGACAAAATGGCGGAAAGAAGAAATATTCTCCAAACACTCAACGTAAAGCTAAAAGTAAACGCTGCTCTTCTGTCCAATTTGATTTTCTTACTCTTTTTACTTCCTTACATCTCTCTTGGATTGTTGGCTACATACCATCCAAAAGTGCAACTTAAATAAACTGTCCTGCAATCATGTAAATTGGTAAAAGCTGAGCTATTTTGCTCCCATCAATCTGAAATGGATCACAAGTAATTAAATCATGGTAAATAAATATAAGTACTTAAATATGGTAACTACTGTGTGGAAATTGGTTGCTTCAAAAGTAGACACATTTTCAACATTTGGCTGTTTTAATTAACTTTAACATATTTAGCCTATAACAGAAACTTTGCATAAAGTAGCCTGAATTCATGATTATACAATTTCTTACAAACAGTCATTATGATTTCACTGTCTGTTCTATTATCATACATTCTATTTTCACAAAGAGCACATTTTAAAACCTTTACAGATTTTTTTTAATCAACCAATCACAGTCCTTGAATTGCTGCATCATCCGTAGCAATGGGGTCAACCACACCACCTCACTAAGATAATGGTTTTTGTACTTTCCTTACTCAGAGCTGCTCTGAGAAGTTTCCTAAATCACTTTTAGTCTAGGACTCGCAGCTAGGACTTTTTAAGCTAAGATAGGAGCTCTCTGAGAGAATTCTAAGAAGCTTTGTGAATATGGGCCCTGGAGCCTATCCCATGGAGCTAAGGTGCACCAGGGATGGGATGCCAAACCATAACAGGGCATGGGCACACTCAAACACACACACTCTTAATTACACACTACAGGCGAATTGGAAACACCAGTCAGTATGCCTACAAAGCATGTCTTTGGACTGTTAAGAGAAACTGGAGTACATGGAAGTAACTCACAACGCATGTGCAAAGTGCACACACAAACATACCAGAGGTGAGATTCGAACCCCCAACGCTAGAGGTATGTGGTGACAGTCTAAAATTGATAAGCCATCATAGCCCCTGTACCAACAGGCATGTAAATATAATAGCTTTTAATGCATTAATACCAAACAGGTTTACACAATTGTAATATTGCGTTTAAAGTTTTTTAAAATCCCTGCCAATATAATAAGATTATGACATTAATAGCAGCAGATTTGTATTACATTTGTGGAACGATATTGTGTTACACCCCCTAAAATCAGCTGAAAATTAAAGGTTATTAAAAAACATTGCTTTTATTGATTGTAAAGGTTAAGCACTAAATAGTATCACAAGACACAATCAGAAGTCTTCGGAAGCTAAAAGGCGCTGCTATTGCGCAACATCTGAAAACAATGCCGAAATCAATTAGTTATCTTTTTTTTATTATTATTATTCTGACAAATAACAATATTTTTAAATTATTGACGGCTCAAAATGCGGAATTTATGACAATGACTATTTAATAAACAGCTAATGGTGTGGCGTTGGTTCCCCTGCCCCGATGATGATGAGAAGTAACCTTAAAAAGAGCACCTTGTTCAGGTCTAAATATTTATGAGCTTTAATGTCAAAAAAAAAAAAAAACTTTTAACACTAAGGTCATGGTGTGTCAAAAATATTTGTCTGTGCTAATCACACATGACGGCTACATGCATCTTGTCACACTATCATTATCTGGAGCTAGCAAACTGCTGAACTTTCATCCCAAGCCCAATCTCCTCACGTGCATGCACACTCACACAAACACACACACACACACACACAGCTGTCCCAGCAGATGGCCAGAATCTGACTGTAAAACCTACCAAAAACACACAGACGTATTTTAATTATGATGGCTCTGTGCGTCCCAGGTGAGAGATCTGGTGTACAGTCTGAGAGGACATGCAAAGATATTAAAAGGGGAAAAGTAGAATAACATGGCAGTGAAGAAAACAAAATGAGGCATGTGGTGAGGCTGCATAGGTTACTTTTTTTTTTTTTTTTTTACTTAACAGCCATTTCATAGCGTTAATGCTAACAAGCTAATCTTCATGCTAAATCTTTGCTTGGTTGTTTTTCTTTCGAACTTAAAGCACTGCTAACTTTGTCTCATGGTTCAAGGACGGTTGTTTAGGCAACTTTACATCTTGTTCGCCTGTAATCACGTTTTGTCTTTGCTAGTTAGGTTAGTATAAGACATGCAGCCTAAGCTACTTTGCTCAAAGGCTAGTTGTTGTGTGTGTGTTAGCTTGTTTACTATAATGATAGTTTGTGAGATAGCTTCTCTCTTGACTTTCTTAACATTTGGCTTTTTCATGGTTAAAAGATAAGTACAAAAGTATTGTCAGCAACCTGTGCTGATTCAGAACACACACACACACACACACACACTTTCTCCCTCTCTGTCTCTGTCTCTCTCTAAATAATGCTGACTAGTGAAGGGCTCTTGAGCCTCCTGACTCAGGGGGTTTGAGAAGATAGGGCTGTGTGTGTGTGTGTGTGTGTGTGTGTGTGAAAACACACACACACTTCAACTCCCTCCACAATTCCACAATCCCCATCTCCTTTTGATGATGTCGTATAGGGGTCGTGACCTCTGACTTTCACCCGCAGATGGTGGCACAATAGATTACAATAGAATAAACGTTAAGGAACAGTGATTAAATAGACACACTAAATCCTGCATAACCCACAGCTGTCCCCTGTTCACACAACCCACACACACAAACACACACACACACACACACACTCCAGCTGCCGGCTGACTGAAGAATTAATATATATCGCTCCCTGGGGATCGGCTGTGAAAAAATGTTTAAAGCCAGGGAATGCTGCTATATGTGACACTGGTATACACACGTCTGAAATTATTACAGCGACTTAGTTTGTACAGTATAAACCCCCATAAAGTATACATGCCCTCCTCACACACACATGCACACACACACACACACAAGCATGTCAGTAACAATCGGTTTAAACAATAAAACCTCCAGTGGATTGCGAGTAACGCGGTTTGTGAGTGTTCTGCAAGACCAGCAAAGATTTTTTATGAATTTTGATGTGAAAAACGAGCAATATGAGGCGCCGTATAGGGCTTAAATCAAACTTCACTCATGCACACACATATGAAACACTTGCATACACATATATG
>JAOVVB010000049.1:22132940-22143552 GCA_028570985.1 Heterobranchus longifilis
CACTACCCCTCTGCCTCTGTGCCTGCTCTCACTGCCCACGGCGTTTTACACCTGCCATTACACCCCGATCGTGACAGCATCCACGAGCTCTTACACAAGCACAGCAAGCAATAAAATGACCGTCATACAACACAATCTGAACAAACAATAATCTGACCGTCATACCAAACAATAATCTGACCTTCATACAACATAATAATCTGACCTTCATACAACACAATAATCTGACACAAACAATAATCTGATCTTCATACAACACAATAATCTGACCTTCATACAACATAATCTGAACAAACAATAATCTGACCATCATACCAAACAGTAATCAGACTGCCATGCCATGACTTCATACAACACAATAATCGGACCCCCCTTTCTCTGTCCTCAGTAGGCAAATGGACAAATCTTATACCGGGTATTGGACACCACTCAACCCTAGCTCATACACAGGGAAGGACACTTCGGGTACTCTAAGACCTTTGATACTGTAAATCTGTAAAAAAAAAAAAAAAAAAATTAAATTTATTTTTTTATAAACATCTTTATAAATCCTCTACATTGAGTAATTCAGGATTTGTTTATGAAAAAGGGCGGCATGGAAACTGTTTTGTGTTAAAAAAAATTTTGTTGACCTTTTGTTCCCATAAAATTGTTCAATTTACTTATTTTCCACTGGCACCGGTCGTTGACGGGAGAACAGTTTGTAGAAATGGTTAAAAGGTTAAAACTAAAAATGAGCTGATCAGCTTTAATGTAATCAGTGATATTATTTCAGGTTGAAGCCCACGTATATGTCTGTCTGTCTTTCTGTACGGCAGAACTCACTAACTTAATACAAAGGAATACAATTTTTAAGGTTATTATCTTACATCACATATCTTACACGTATCTTCTGTACGGCAAACGCACTCACTGTTCGGTAATCGGAGAGAGAATCACAGATAGAAAATCAAAAAGTAGATCGGAAAAAAACGGCGTTAAAATTCACTTATAGCGCTTAGAAAATATGAAATAATCCCAGTAAAAATATTCAGTTTAGTTTTCCTAATTAACATCTATTGGTGCAAGTAGTTTATTAGTAGCTTATTGTAAAGTAGATTATTAAATCCGACACAGAACTGTTCATAACATCGCTTTTACTCAGCATTTTGATTTGACTTATGGTGTAGGTTAAACTTCAGGCAGATCCAAATACTGCAAAAGTTTCATTAAATTCTGTCCAGCGGTTGATTTAAGACACGCCCACAGTTTAACTAATACAGCTTAACGCAGTACAATGTCAAAACGTGCGGTTTATAATCTGACACAAAACTGCTCATAACTTCACCTTTACTCAACATTTTGATTTCATTCATGACGCATGATTCATTGAATTCTGTCCAGACAGTTTTGCTTGATGCTGTGACAAAACCTGACTGGACAGACATACAGAGATACGGAAAATTTTCTGACACTGGTTTCAGATCCTCCAGTGTATGAAACATTTTTTTAATTCATATAGATTGTTTTGAAATTGTTGCATCACATAAAGTGGAGAAATACGTGACATAAAAGGACCTAAGATCTCCCTCTTGCACTGCTATGAGTAATTTAAGGTGTTTTCTCAGCGTTTAAGTTTGTAACATTACTCAGACTGCAGTGCTGCTGTTTATAGGTGACCGTATGTTTATATCACTTTATAATGTAATGAAGAAAAGTTTCCGCTTTTCTCACAGAATTTCAGTCACAGTAAAGTCTGCATCGCCTTCGGTGTGTTAAGAATCTATAACCATAAAGATACGTTTTCCAGTGATATACTGATTGTATAATATATGAGGCTTGATTTTATTATTTTCTGCTTTATTGGCTTGCTGGTGCTGTAGTTGTTTAATGGTTTGTACTATAAATTATTCAGGATGTGTTGTCAGATTATCTGTTTATCTCTGCTTTGACACACTCACCTGTTCAAGGATCTTCCAAGGACTTGTAGACTGTCTCGTCAACACTTTCCTTCACGCTCATAGATTTTTTTTATTACTCATTTCTGCCGAAATCTCATTCAATTAATTTTTACATTCATTTTGTGTGATGCCGTGACAAAATCTGGCTGGACAGACATACAGACACATTTTTCTGAGACTGGTTTCTGGTCCTCCAGGTTATGACCAATGTACAGACAAAACCTTTCTTATAGATAGTAGCATTCAATTGTGTTTAATATCTTTGTAGCAAGTTCACTTCTGTTGTCATTTAGCGCCCTTAAACGGCCATTTCATCACTAGCCTACCGTGACAAAATTTAGGGAGGAGGGGTTGTCACGTTATTAAGAAAGCACAAATCTTTAATGTGGTGGAAAACGTTTTGAATCTTACAGAAGACTGACACTGGGGACGCCTTCCATAAATACTATATCAACAATTCTTATAGAAAGCTGCCGTTATAGAAAATGAATATGTTTGAGCATATCAGAATTCTAGATGCCAGAAATGTGTTTTGTAATTTTGGAAATTCAACATAATGAACTATAATTTGAGGACTGTATATAATAGTATATAATAAATAAAAGTGTGATGTTACGAGGGCTGTGTATCGTATACACAGACTGTCGAGTGTTTTAGCAGCACTGTCTGAATTGTCTCAAGCAAATACTAAAAGTTACTAATACACACTGAAAAGCTGGGTAGCTTGTCATTATATTTCCTCCGGGTACTACAGTTTCCTCCCACAGTTCAAAGACATGCAGGTTAGGCTAAGTGGCGTTCCCAAATTGCCTGTAGTGTGTGAATGAGAGTGTGTACCCAGTCTCATGCCCTAAGTCTCCTGGGCTTGGCACCAGGCCCCCCCGAGACCCTGTATACAGGTTTAAGCGGTCTAGACAATGAGTGAGTGAGTGTCAATGTGATGTTTTCCATGTACATTTAAGCAAATTGCTTAAAAAGTGTGAATCGATTCTGCATCGTAAACTGGCCCATCATTTCAACTGACCTACAAAAGATTCATTAAATTGCACAGCTCTATATACAGCTATATTTGCCTAACCTTAAGGAGATTACAATTTTGTAAAGCTCAGAGACGTCCCACTGTGCTGAGCATCAGTCAGTGACCTCAGTGTGTCCAGCTCGAAGATTCGTCTTTGCTTCAACATTGTAACTAGCGTTCATACAGTATATTGTCTACTCCTTTCTGATCAATCTGGGCACAAAAATACATGCTGATTTTCCTGATGTTTCAGCTCTCCAGTAAGATTCTGCCTTTCGAGTAATTATATCTGGGCAAATAATTAAGTGATTAGTGGTGATAGCATTAGAGGAATTAACAGGCTGTAATCTGTCTTGTGTGTAATTTTTCCTCCGATCTGTCGTGAACTTCTTAGTAAATTTCGGCGACTGTAATAAGTAGTAAGAGACATGCCCCACAGCCTACAGCAGCACATCCAAACCCAGTCCTGGTGTACATACTGTTCAGTATAGTTAAGTGTTTCCCAGTGTTGTGAAGTTCTGCCCTGAACTGATTGTATAATGTTATTATTTTCTTGTATTATAATTATTATATCATTATTATAATATAATGCCAAGATGGTGAAACACTAGTGGCAGACTGTTGCAGTAGCTCTTGTCCATCGTGACGTGTTTTTTCAGTTTTTTTCAGTATTTATTTATCCTTTTTTCATCTTTCATTCTGTTTTGGATTTTTCCCATCAGTATGAATATTGTTTTGTTTTTTTTCTCAGCACTCCCGGTGTTTTTAACATTTGTGTGCTGGGAAGACAGACAGTTGAGCGTGACTTTTATTTACCTACGCGATCAAATGATTGCCCCGTCTAAACCTGGAGAGCGGCCCCGAATTCCCAACAAGCTGTAGAGAAGACATCGAGGACGCAGGGCCAGAGTAAACCACAAAGCAGTGAGGAGGAAATACAAACATTTTCTCCCTTCTGTTGTTATGGGAAATGTAAGGTTGCTGGCAAACATACTCTGGATAAACTCTCTGTACAGGCCAAGACACAGTGGGAATATCGTGAACGCAGTTTTATGTGTTTTTTTTATCTATCTATCTATCTATCTATCTATCTATCTACTGTATCTACCTACTGTATCTATCTAAAAAGTATTGAAATATGTAAATAAGTGATCAGCATCAGGGATTTGTACACACAGCAGACTCGAGTTTACACAGAATGGCACAAAAAACATCCAGTGAACAGCAAATACGTGGGCGGGAAGGTCATGAGAAGGTTCAAATCAAACAGTTTTGTACCTGAGCCTGCAATAACGATAGTGGACTCCATATTTACTTAAACATCTGCTGTTCTACTGCACTTCCAGGCTGCTAACACACACTATGACTGCAGATCAATCCCTCCAATCTGATATCACCCACATGAGGATGGGCTCCCTGTTCCTCTCAAGGTTTCTTCCTATAGCCATCTCAGGGAGTTTCTCCTTACCACCGTCACCCTCAGTTCGCTCATCAGGGACAATCTGATCCGTATGGTTTAGACACATTTCCTCACACATTCGAAATGAATTTCCATAAGATTTTGCTTTGCGACAGTGACATCGCTAAAAGTGATATGTTTTTCCAAACTGGACGATTTTTTGGGAGAAAAAATGTTTGCTTTTTATAAATATTTTCTAACAAGAGGATTTCACTCTGAATTTTGTTTAATGTGGTAGGCCGTCCTATGTTTTATGAATAAACTGTAACTAAATTAAATTTAAAAATGCTAAAGATATTAAGCTTCTGAAATGGCAATCGCTTAATCCCTTACAAAAAAATCGGATTTGCTTGTTTAAACAAAAATGGAAAAAAGAACATTTTCTGTCTAAAAGTGTGTAAAAATGAATAAAAAGTTACATTTGTACAATAGGACCCCTTTAAGACCTACAAACCAATAAATGACTCAGAAAAATGACTTGGCATCAGTTCAAAAAAAGAAATGATAAACATAATGACCCTTATTTATCTTTGAAAAGTACAGGAAAAACCACACTCCTGTTGATTTAAATTGCAGTAAAAACTTCATCACTATGTTTTTTTTTTTGTTTTTTTTTTTAATCGACTGAAATAAATGTAATTATTGTCTTAGTTATTGCAGTGCAGTGCTGTTACAGCCTGTGCATTATTGATAAAGGAAAGTCACCACACTAGTTGCACTATATTATATGTCAGTTCCTCCGCCACTTTAGTAGGGATGTGAATGCACTTACTTTCCCTTCAAACCGTTATTACAGTTGTGCCTCATTGCAGATGGCATTACATAGGTGTAAATGTGCCAGCCTTGTGTCTAATTTAATTGGGCAAACCAATTGGATACAGGTTAATGTGAATATACAGGGGAAAATAAATTACCTAAGTTTACTAATTTTTAGTTTTTAAAATCTATTACGCAATTATTAAGATGTCTATAATGTAGTGTATACAGAAAATGTGCAGGTTTTTTTTTTTTTGCTTTTTATTAGCAATTTTCTTTTTGCGAAACCAGTTCTGTCTGAAATTGTTTACTAGTTTTTCTCCTATTAAAAGTGACTTCAGTTATGCTAGCAGTATCCCCAAGTAGCGTTATTATAATAAATTAGCGTTATAATAATAAATTATAATGGTAATGTAAATGATAATTACATATTATTGGCCGGCCAAAAAAAAAAAATCACCATTTTAAAAGATACAAAGTATTGGCCTGCAAGAAAGCAACAAAACCATTAAAATTACTGGAATTGGGTTAAGAGCTGTCCAGTGCTAATATATGTACAGTATATCAGCAACTGTCAACCGTGTGAGAGAAATGTGGTAAGGAAAAAAATGACTGAAGAACACGTAAACGCTTGGTGAAGTTAAATTGTAAAAAATTCTTAGTAGCAATCTGAAAGTAAGAGTATTCCCATATGCACACAATGTGATGAGGACTTGCAGGATTGGGACTAAACAGCTGTGTGTCCATAAGAAAACCACTTATTAGTGAGACTCATCAGGAAAAAGGTCATGTGGTCTGATGAGTGAGGATTGACCCTATTTCAGAGCCATGGGCACATCAGGGTAAGAAGGGAAGCACATGAAGCGATGCACCCATCATGCATAGTGTCCACTGTACAAGCCTCTGGAGGCGGTGTTATGATCTGGGATTGCTGTAAAGTCAACTGACAACCTGAATGTACTGAATGACCAGAGTGTCACATCAATGGAGTTGTATTCCCGGATGGTACGGGATATTCCAGGAATTGTGAAAGAGTGGTTCTGGGAACATGAGTAATCATTATCACACATGAACTAGCCGTCACATTGTGTGCTATAATCAAAGATAAAGGTTATTGAATGAAATCTCTGAGAGTGTTTTTTTTTGTTTTTGTTTGTTGTCCAGACAGTGTACAGTATAATCATGTTTTCAGGAATAATTATCACATTGTTGTTGTTGTCGTCTTCTCCATCTTATCACATTGTTGTTGTTGTCGTCTTCTCCATCTTGCACTTGTAAGTGATTTTAGTCTGCAAAGCCTGATTGTGAGCATAAGTAAGTGTGACTCCTAAAACATCTTTTGGATGTACTTAAACCATTCTAGTTGCAAGATTTTTTTTCTCCTGTCTCTCTAGAAAATGAATGGTAGGACAGAGCAACTGTCCTACCAAAATGCTCTAATGTTAATATACAGTAAGGTAATAAATAGAAACAAAGGGGTATTTATTTTTGTTATGAATTGTATTTATGGTAGTATATTACAGTGAGGTTTAACTACAATGTATTTGCAACATATGTAATTTACATGAATTCTTCTCTGTGTAAAGTTTAAAGAGATGTCTTGGAGTAGTGTGGCTGGTTGGACCGGGCAAGGTGGCTCAGTTCTGGGAACTAAACGGTAACTTAATAGAGATTGATTGATTCATTCATTCATTCATTTGTGCATTTATTTATTTAAGATTCCAGCCCTGATGTCATTTAAATGTTATCTTTCCAGAACCCTCCCCACTACCTGCATGGAAAAGCTGGTTGAAAATCTTACTAAGTACAGCATCCAGTCCCTGCTAGTAATTGGTGGCTTTGAGGCAAGTACCAGTATTTTATTTATTTTTTATTTTTTCGTGTGTGCACACATTTAGGCCATTTAACAATGCATTTTTTTTTTGCTGAAACCCAATATCTTTTTTTTTTTTTATTCTTTAGGCCTATGAAGGCGTATTGGAGTTGTATGATGCCAGGGGCCACTACAGTGAGCTGTGTATTCCCATGTGTATCATTCCTGCCACCATCAGCAACAATGTCCCTGGCACCGAATTCAGTCTGGGTGCTGATACTGCTGTTAATGCAGCTATGGAGGTGAGTTCTGTGCCATTTAATTTTATTACCTGAGATAGGGCAGGGCAGTTAATCGAGAAATTAGTCGAAAACAACATTCAGAATCTTTAATCGGCGTAATCTTTCCCATGTCAGTTAGTTTTTTTATTATTATTATTATTATTATTCTGTTAGTACTTTCCCCAGAGTGTGTGTTCATATACTGTCCCACCACATATACAGTATAGTCACATGACTCCACTCTGTCCCATGACATGAAAGCAACATGGAGGAGAACTCTTTCATTAGTTGAGCATTATTTGTACAGTACAAACCTTTAAAGTGAACTATGAGGGCAAAAAAACCAACTGTACATTAGTCATAATATAAGCAAAATATTTCGTTTTTTGTATGATTCATTTGAGGTCATTTCACCCAGCACTGCCCTGAGGTAACACCAAAGCAAAAAAAAAAAAAAAAAGAGAGATAATAATAATTGTGATTTAGAACCTTAGACATAAACGCATGTATACAGTCACAAATCTGTAGATCATTTTATACAGTAATGCACGTAACACTACTAAATGGATCCTAACCAGTTATCTATAACAGAATATATTGTGTTTTTTTGTTTGTTTGTTTGTTTTTTTCATCAGAGCTGTGATAAGATTAAGCAGTCAGCTACGGGAACAAAGAGGAGAGTATTTCTGGTGGAAACCATGGGAGGATATTGTGGATACCTTGCCACCACCACTGGTATTGCTGTGGGAGCCGATGCTGCATATATATTTGAGGAGCCTATCAATATACGCGAATTACAAGTGAGATATAAACCACCGCCAGCATCCCCCCTGTAATGAGAGGGAAAGACACTACCTGATAGGGAAATTGTGTGAAAATAGAACATTTTGAATATTAATTATACGTATAAAAGAAAAATTTTACTTACAGTTAAATGCATAGCAGTTTTACATAAAGTTACGTATAAATTACAGTAATTAATTTTTTAAAAAAGATTATGGTTTCTTCCTGTTTCTTATTGATGCTGTTAAACCTCATGCTAGTCAGACACACAAGCTGTGAATAACTCAGACTATCTTCAGTATAAAGATCTGATTATTTGGAGGTCTAAAAGATCAGAGTTTTTTCTACACTTTCTATATTCTAACTTCTTTTCTTTTTTGATAGACCAACGTTGAGCATCTGGCAGAGAAGATGAAGAAGGACATCCAAAGGGGTCTGGTGCTGAGGTAGAATCTGTTTAGTGTAACAAACTTCCTTCAAAGACTGCCAGGTCCTCTTATGATGGTCAAAGCAGTGTAATTAAGTCATTCTGACTCATTACAGATTTTTGAACAAGTGTACAAAGGACCTAAAACTTCCTATTTTAGAGTATAAAGTCAGTGAAGAGGCATGGCACAGTATGATATTTATCTTATCTCTGTCTGTAAATTACAGTGCAGCTTGAAAAATGTATATTTCTTTCACATTCTAAATTACATTTTCTTTTGTAATTTAATTTAAAAAGTCAACACATATATTCCAGATTTGGCGCATATTATTTCAAGCCTTTTTTGTTTTGACTTTTAATGATTTCGGCTTACAGCTCATGGAAATGAAAACTTGTATTGTATTCAAATGTATTCCCTAATATACTCCTTATCTATCAAAAATATATCTGATAAAATATGTAGAAAGGAATCACCCAGGCATTAAAACACAGCAGAAAGGAACTGTTTTTAACTAGGGTTTCAATCCTCTGTGCTGTGAGCCCACGTGCACTATAAAGTGGGACAACGTGGGCAGTCCAGTATGGACTAGTGGATAGTGTGAATGTGGAGTAGTTGGCACTGCAGGCTGTTTCAGAATTAGTTTTCAGGTTTGTGCAGGTTGAATGAAACGAGGCAGTAGGATTTGGCCAGTTTTATGAGAATGAGTTGGACACATATGCTTTACTAAATATGAGTCATTACACTTGCACGATTTTGTGAATGTGACTCCGATGCCCAATTGCTGTTGGCACAGGAATGAGAAATGCCATTCACAGTACACCACCGACTTCATCTATAACCTGTACACTGCTGAAGGAAAAGGAGTGTTTGACTGCAGGGTCAACGTGCTCGGACATCTGCAGCAGGTCAGCACTAACTGAGCAACAGAAGACAAAACTACATGCTATGTGAATGTTATGACCTGTTGAAAATAGTTAAACTAGAGATTTAAGGCTAAACAGGATGCAATATATTTTGGAATAGCATCAATTTTATATGACATTAACATTTAATTTTAAATGGATCTATAATAAGTTGATACTTCGCATGTTGACAATTTTTATTTCTCTGTGTATTAATAATACAAAGGCTGTACCAAAAGTGATGCAAACTTGCTTAATATTAATAATAATTATTAATATTAATATTATTAATTATTATTTATTAACTGATAGGTTGTTCAAATTGCATATGTTGGTGGAGTATGTAATCCTCTATACAAAGGTCCTACTCAACATGGTCATCATCACTGAACCCAACTCATGAATCCTCTTTGAAAATCCCCTTTTTCATAGTTGTTGGTCTTCCACCGTCTGGTTTGTCTTCAATGCTGGTTTTTCCTTCTTTAAACTTCTTCATCCATCTGTGCACATTGCTCCTGTGAATGGTGTCATCTTCATAACACATTCTGTGGTGCAGTGGAGCTCTAAAGACGATTCGAGAGTTGGGTTCAACACCTGTGACTATGTTGAGGAGTACTTTTGTGTAGAGTAAGACTTGCTGTACAACATGTGGAAATTTGACACGTGCATTTAACAAAACATGTTATTCCTACTTTTTTATTACTTTCAGTACAGCCCTCTTACGTGACATGAACACACACCTTTGGACATCCCAATACACACACTGTAGTGATACCAACTCCATTTAAACTTTAACTATGTTTTATGTATTTTAGTACACATTGTTAAATGGCCTAGAATGAAAATAACTAATCCTAGAGTGTGTCTGGTCTTTGAATTTTTTAAGGGAGGCGCACCTTCACCTTTCGACAGGAACTTTGGTACAAAGTTGGGTGTGAGGGCTGTACAGTGGCTTAATGAGAAGATGGCTACCACGTTCAGACAAGGTAAAAGCATTGTTTTGAACTCCTTTAGATAGATGTACACTGTCTGGCCAGAAAAGAAATGTTGCATTGCTTCATCACCAGCAGTTGGGTGTAACACGTTACAAAGTAAAACTGGTCTGTCTTGTGCTATATATTTTTTCTTTACAGCCACGCATATATTCTTCTGTAGTGTTATTTATTTATTAATTTTTTAAGTTATATATGGAAATACTGAATGATTTTGTACATAATTATGCAGACATGATA
>JAOVVB010000049.1:22151795-22164815 GCA_028570985.1 Heterobranchus longifilis
GTACCTCTCATCCCTCCCCCCTGAGAGAGCTCGGCCAATCAGCTCTCTCTAGGCCTCCGGCTGTGAGAGGTTACAGCGCTTTACCACTGCGTCACTCGGAGGCAAAGCAGGTGAAGAGTTCAAGACACAGGACAAGTCAAAATCAAGATGAGGGATGGATGCATTAGATGTTTAAGGAAGGCTTGTTTGGAAAATCGGCTTTAAGAATCCCGGAAGATGAGGGAGAATGAGACCTACAGTTAGTGGTAATCTAAAACTGAATTCCAACTGCCGTTAAACAACAGAGAAGAAGAAGAACAAATTATTCTACAGGACCTCCTTAGAAAATGTGAATATATATGGGGTATTTTTGCTTCCCATAGTCAAGGTCAAAATGTCAGGTCAATTGTCAGAGGCTCACCTAACTGCAGCAAAAGGTTGTCCAAATTTACCCAACCAGACTGGTCATCCATTATGGCCTAAAAAAAGAAATCCACAATTGTTCAAACCTTTATTAAGAAGTACAATTTACCAAGATGGCGCCATTGTTTAATCTTAGCTAACAAACAGTCTCTAGCTAACTTTCATATAAAAAAAGAAGAAAATTTTTCTTTTTCAATAAAAGAAAGGTCACTCTTTTAATGATATCTTTCCGTTTCATACATTGGAGGACTCAGTCTCAGAAAAATTTCTTTCTGTATGTCCGTATGTATGTACTGTATATCCGTAGGTCTGTATCTCCATATGTCTGTATGTCTGTCCAGCCAGATTTTGTCACAGCATCACACAAAACTGGGTGAACAGAATTTAATTATACTTTGGTCGTACCTAGATATCTGCCTAATGTTAAACCTGCGCCATAAATGAAATCAAACTGCGGATTAAAAGCAATGCTATGAATAGTTATGAACCGTATTTAATAATCTACTTTGCTCAATGTAAACAAACATCTGCACCAATAGAAAAGCTAAACTGAATATTTTACTGGGATTACTTAATATTTTTACTGCTGAAGTAACATCGCTGAAGTGGTATATGCTTATTTTAGCGCGCTGGAGTCATTTTAGGACAAAACTTTATCTAAATCTTAATCTGATCTATTTATTCAATTTCTCATCTGCCAAACAGGGAGTGTTTGGCTGACGATGAAAGAAGTACAACTTAACATAAACAAGGTGTAAGATACTCAACCTTACTAAATTTTATTTAAGACTTTAAGACATGAACATGGGCTTCAACCTGAAATAATAATATCAATAATTACATTAAAACTGATCAGCTTATTTTTAGCTTTAACCTTTTACCTATTTCTACAAACTCTTTAACGTAAACAATTTTTTAAATCACTTCTCATATTTGTTTACTCTTATATGTCGGCATTAATTGACATATCTCACCTGTAAGTATAAATGACGCTTTTTAACAATCTAAACGTTGCTTTTTAAAGCTAAATGGTCAAATATTTCCACACAGGAAACTCACAGGCTAATCCTCATAGCAACAGAACGTCACCTTCACGCGCCCGTCCTCATAGTAATATACAGAAGTATAATTGAAGCTGTATGACTTGTTTTTTATTACTAGTTTGTTAATATTAAAGTTTTATTACATGGAAATTGACTAGTGATTGGTATAAAATTGATTAAAACATAGTAAGAGGAGAGGTATAAAATTAATTTTTTTAAAAATCCAAAACCGTTGGGCTATAAATATGGTAGTTTAAATGCCCATATAAGGTAATTAACGTGCACGAGCTCTGCGTTGAACGTTTATTTGAACGCAGAGCTCGTGCACGTTCTAGAATGTACTCGAGTTTTTGTTTTGTTTTTACAAAAAAAAAAGTTACACTTGGCAAATTTACAGACTAAAATAATAATTATAATAACATCCTACAACATATAATACGTCGTATCTCTAAATAATCCTTAAATTAATTGTTTAGATATTATAATATTTATAATATTGTCATAAAGTATTGCTAACTGTTCAAACTATACAAACATCATACAGAAATGTACATTTTACTTCAAACGGTTTATATGTAATCAAACGACTGTTAAAAACAGGCTCTATTTAAAAGAAAACAGCTTTATTCTAATAGCCGCCATACTTCCTGACTAGGCACACTACACGTAGTGCGCAGCAAGCTTTTACTTAGTACACTTTATTTTTAAAAAATAATTTATTTGACATACGGCTCGGCTCTGATTGGGTGTGACAGCAGTTGGGCGTGGTTAAATCTGCGCTGGAACAAAGTAGAATCCTATTGGCTGATCCCATAGCTTTTGCAGAATGAGTGGGCGGAGTTAAACCTGTGCTGGATCTGCGGCGCATCTGCATGGCGGATGTGGATCACAATAAAATGAGATAAAACACCATTCTGGATCTGCTGCGTGTCACCGAGATCGTTCTCTCGTACCTGTGCGGGTAAGATTGTTGTTGTTTTGGAGTTGTTTCTGTTCGCCAGGGGATGTTTAGTGTTGAGTGGATCAGTGGTGGTGGGGTGTGATCAGCTGGAGAAAAACACACCAGATCACACCAAGCGACTGTTCTGTAAATAAATCACCGTTATCGCAGCCTTACTGCAGTGTACACACACTCACATGCATTAGTGATCTTAACCTGATGTAATTTACTGTCCCATTCTGCTGGCTGTTTTTTTGCTGGCTGACTTCCTCCGTGTATTCGCTTTGCCTTTGAAACAATAGATGATGGAGCTCCAAGGGTGTGGGCACACAAAAAAAACTTTCATTATGCTAAATTAATGCATTTACAAACACACTCCCACAGCTGAAACATGCTTTAAAATATATATATTTTTTCATTTCAGTTTGCTCACCCACATGCATATTGTTGTTAATAAGTGGTAGCATATCTGTTTTTGGAAATGTATCACATTTTTACAATGTATGTACATTGTCACAAAGCAGCTTCACAAAAATCTGGATACATCCATTCACCCATTGTTCATACCACTTACTGTTGTACCACTTACATACAATTGGAAACCATGTTGTTGAGGTGGTACGGTCCCAATCTGCCACTCTTGTACTCTTACTGTGATTAAAAACAGTACCAGGTACACTTTTTAACAGTCTAATTGTATTGCTTCTCCTTGTAATGGATTAGTTTGAGCTACAGTTCTTAATATTTGAATTGTAGACATAAGATTGTGAATTGTTGCATTATTTTCTTTTTTATTTTGTTATACTACACTGCATAGCCAAAAAAACAAACAAAAAAAAAAAACAGTATTTCGTTGGTGAATGGCACTGATTTTTTTCCAAGATCTTGTACTGATAATGGGAGAGTCAGACCACAGCGTAAAGTCTTCTAGATCACATTTATTTCTTGAAGATGATGGCTCACTACTGTCCTTCTATGTTTTAATAAAGCGCTGGACAATTCTTAACCCAATTTTAATAGTTTTAACAATCTCTTTAGTTGCTTTATTTGCTTGATGCAGGACAATAATTTTTTTCCTTCTGAAACAGGAATACATCTCAGCCACAACCACAAGATATGTTTCCTAAAGAACCAATCCTAAGAAACGATAAGCTAGTTACTGCATCATTTAGGGTTAAGGAACTTGGTGTCAGCTGAACCATATTAATCACTGCAGTACTTATTCAATGGAAGGTTATTAATTATTTGTTTAGTTTTTCTGTATTTATGTGCATCATATTTTTTAAATATATTTTTGAAAAATAATATCTATATATTTTTTACACACTAAAAGAGGTTAGATTCTAAATATGTACAAGGTCTCTGGAGCAACCATGTCTTCTAATACTTCTTTAGGATGTCCATGCTTGAAAGGGAACACCAGGCTGCCTGAGGCCATTCACTTTCCCACATACATCAGCTCCTGCAGAGGTCTGTTAACTCACAGGAGTGACTCGGCAGTGCAGCATGGAGCAGGTGGAGCAGTCAGGATCAGAGAGCCCCCAGCCATCATCCATACAGTCAGACACATCTACAGCTCCAGCGGAGGAAGGAAACAGTGGAACAAGTACCCGCAGGAAGCGCAGAAAGAGGGAGCAAAGGCCTGAATCCATTATTGTGTACCGGTCCGACACAGAGAGGACCGATGGAGACGAGCGAAGTGGGGACGTGGAAGTGACAGAGAGAAACTCAGAAGAAGGTGCTAAATTTCTCTCGACCCCAACTGGGGAAGGTAACTTGATATTTCCATGTCTTGAAATTTAGTACATACACTGTTTCTGTAAAACAGGATTTTTCTGCTAATTAATTTACTTTATGTGACCAGTGATGCGTAAATGATCTTGCACTTAATTTGTCATCATGGACAAAATCTCTTCCAACTGCAGAAATGTGTTTTTTGTGATTGTATAGTCAGGATGTGTATAAGGATAAACATATAATAATCGATATATTTTAAATAGTAGTACTAAACACATAATAACATTAAATATGCCTACTGTACTTAATATAAAATACAGACAACTGACTAACCATGAACATTCATTAATTAAAATACACATAATTAAATTAAAACCCTTTATAATATGAAGATTTTTAACCAACAACAATATACTGATTGATAATCAGTGTATTCAATTCACTTGGCAGAGGAGAATTTAATACACTGATTATCAATTATAATAAACAGAATAATGGACACACAAGGCCCTGTAGAACGAAGGCCAGCCTGTCTGGCCTGGTCCCACAGAAAAGCCAATGCAGCACAAACTGCCAAAAAAAGTCAACAGAACACCCAGTGCATTACAGCTTGCCACGCATGGAGCCCAGCAGGCAAAACATTCACGACCTTTAAATTCCTCAGATCCCAATCTAATCGAGAACCCATGAGATGTGCTGGACAAACAAGTCCAATCCATGGATGCCCCATCCCCAAACCTACAGCACCTAAAGGATCTGCAGCTAATGTCTGGTGCCAGACAATTTAGCACACATCCAGAGGTCCCATGGACCCAAGCCACAAAGGGCCAGTGCCACCCCAGCGGCCCAAGGGGAACCTAGAACCTAGGTGGTTTTAATGCTAATGGTTTTAAAGTTATGGCTAATATACATGTATACATTGCCTAACCAAAAAATGTCACACATTTTAAGACTACCTTTGAAGTATGGTGTGCAATGTGTTGGCCAATTCATGTATGAAAATAATTCCTCATGCAACCCGAACCACCTGAAAAAAATGCCAAAAAAAAGGTCATTCAGTACATTCAGGTCATCAGCTGACTTCATTTTATTGCCAGATAACATTGCTGAGCCTAGACGTGACCAATTGAAGCAACCCCAGATCATAACTACCTCCAGAGGTTTGTACAGTGGGCACTATGCATGATGGGTGCATTGCTTCATGCACTTACCTTCTCACTCTAATGAGTCCATTGCTCTGGAATGGGGTCAGTCTGACCACTATTCGGACCACTTGACCTTTTTTTCATTCCTCTAAAGTCCAGTCTTTATGCTCCCTAGCAATTTGAAGCACTTTCTTCTGTTTAGTCTCGCTGACAAGTGGTTTTATGTCTGCACAGCTGTTTAGAGACATAAATTCTGTGCATTCTTATCATACTTTGCGTGTGAAAATGCTCTTACTTTCACAATTAAACATAGATGTTTGTAAAGTAGATTTTTTTTTGTGCAACTTCACAAATCATTTAACTCTGTTTATGTTTTTTGACCACATTTCTTTCATCAAGTTGACAGTTTCAGCACTGTCCTTTCAGGTTTTATTAAAAAAACTTAAAATTATTAATGAATAAAATATGGTGCTGAAGGGTTCTTAACCCAGTTATTAAGGAAAGTGTTGTTTTAGATGACATAACATTATTAGATGGGATTTCTTGCTGAAAGTGCTAGACCGTGCAGACGGTACCAACGGTACCGTCTATTATCACTATAAAATTCCCCTTGTTCAATCAGGTTACTCTGTCTGAATTGTTGTAAACTCATCTTAACAAATCAGTAATGCTATTTACTCACTTTGAATTTCCAGGAGGCTGGAATCTACCCCCAGACAGCCGCTATGTGACGTTAACCGGCACCATCACACGTGGGAAGAAGAAAGGTCAGGTGGTGGACATTCATGTCACACTGACCGAGAAGGAGCTCCGTGAAATGGCCAAGTCTAAGGAGCGTCTGGATGCTGAGTGTGAAGCAGCAGGAGGAGCAAAGCGCTCGTGTGGTTTTGGAATAGATCAGGGTCCTCATGTGGTGCTCTGGAGTCTTTCATGTGCTCCTGTCATCTTCCTGCTCTCCTTCATCACCTCATTTTACTACGGCACACTCACCTGGTATAATGTGTTCCTAGTGTACAATGAGGAGCGGACGTTCTGGCACAAAATCACAGTGTGCCCCTTTCTCATCATTTCTTATCCGCTGATCATCATGGCTGTGTCGTTGTCTTTAGGGCTGTACTCAGCAGTGGTGCAGGTGTCCTGGGTGTTCAGTGAATGGTGGTTCTCGGTTAGGGATCTAGAAAAAGGATTCTGTGGCTGGGCCTGTGGCAAGCTGGGGCTGGAGGACTGCTCTCCATATAGCATTGTAGAATTACTCGACTCTGACACAATTTCAGGAAGTCTGCAGGGAAAAGGTCCTGGCGAGGGCTTGCAGACTTCCTCTGTGTGAGGGTTGGACTCTATCATTTGGTGAATTGTTTTTTTTGTTTGTTTTTTTGTGTTAAAATAATGTTTGGATTAACGTCTTTTTGCTGGTCCTGAAACAACATTCCACCTGACCCATCAGTACTATTAGTTTACACTCTTTTCCCTCACCTGAGTCAATGCATCGGTCAGCTTCTAGATGGTGCACAATAAGTAGTTTGTACCTATGGCAATCTAATGTTTACCAACCTAAACTGCAATGATTCAGTCAGAAAATGAGCCATATAACAAAATACTCTACAAGTACACATATATTAGAACATATGAAATTTGTGCAGTTCCAGTATTTTAATAAATTTGGGTTTTTATAATTTTATATATTAGTTTAGCTTGAAAATACTTAACATACTTAATGGTATTTTTTTTTTTTTTAAGGCTTAGCTAACCTTAGCTACTGATGCACTTTTTTTGGCTAACATTAGTTACAGATCATACTGGCTAATGTTAATCACAGATACAATTAGGTAATGTTAGTTACAGAAACATATGCCTAACATTACAGATACACTTAGCTAACGTTGGTTACAGATACACTTGGCTAACGTTAGGTGCAGATCTTTTTAGCTAATATTAGCTGCAGATACGTATGGCTAACAATACAGATACTATTGGCTAACATTAGTCACAGATACACATGGGTAATGTTAGTCACAGATCATTTTAGCTAATATTAGTTACAGATACACGTAGGTAACATTACCGATACACTTGGCTAACGTTAGTTACAGTTACACTTGGCTAACATTAGGTACAGATCATTTTAGCTAATGTTAGTTACAGATACCATTGAATAACATTAGTTACATATAATACTTATTTTAAGTCCACTTATGTCCACTTACTTTTTTTTTTTCAATTTTTCAAGAAGTAAACGGTGAAGCTGACTGGAGATAATTTTGTGGGCCATTTGAAATCCTGTCACTACAGTTATTCTCACTTTGTCTATGTGCAATGTTTTGTAAAATTCTTAGCTGTTTCTACATCCTAAAATAGAAAGAAATGCAGCTATTACTAATGATGAGCGAATAAATGACTGAATGAGTAATGTCCACAGGATTCCACTGATAATATTAGATGGCAGTGACTGGTTAAAATGTTAAAATGTTGTATGAGAAATACTGTAACAAAGCGATGTTGTTGTAGCAACAAGCCCTATTTCTATGTTCACTGAGTACATGTGGTGGTAGATTAGATCTAGTTGTATTGGTTAAGTGTGATTGCTTACAGTATTGGAGTCTCATTATTGCTTGTGTAATGTAGCCATGTCAGTGTACACCACGTAAAACCTAAGACCTACAAATAAGGTAATGAGCTCATGTGAAATACTTTATTTGGGTTACTGTATTTGGCCTTTTTTTATCCACAAACTTTTTTTGTTACATCCTTATTCAGTGATCCTCTTGCATCCTTTTATCCACAGGAAATTTAACTTTCTTGACTTTTTTTATTCATATATTTATGCTATTTATTTTTTTCTCTATTTAACAAATTGTGTCTGGAGGAGAACTTTTCCAAGACTACAATTTAAACTTTAAACTCTAATGAGTATCGTTCAGTAATTAATTTGTAATGACTGGTGATAATGTATTTTCAAATATTATTAAATTCTGTTTATTTCCCTTCGCACACACTGAGTTTCCTATAGCAAAAATGATCTTTTTGCCTTTTGTAAAATACTTAATAATACTATGAAGGTATGATTTGCACCTACTGTGATTAGATAAAGTATAAGCAGTTTTTTTTCTTAATGTATAACATGACAAAATTAATGGTAATTATTGTAATCAGTTTTCCTGTTACACACTGACAGTTGCGCATGTGTTCAAAATATACAATATGAAACAACCTGAAATGAAATAAAATTCCTACCTTTGCATAAAATAAAGCGTGTGGCTCTACACTGATTTTAACTCACACAAAGACCTCTCCATCCTTTTGATACACCTACTCTAGGTCTGATACTGAATTGGCTCTCTGAGCGCTTTTTAGGAACATAAGGTCATGTATTACAAATAAGTTAGATTTGCATATGCAGCTTTTCACTGATTTACATACAGTATGAAGCCAGGGTGGTTACTTCAGCTCTGTGTATACTTGCCTGCACATACAGCACTGTGGAAAAGTCTTAGGCACTGTATGTTTGTAGTACACATTCTGTTGCAGATATTTACTTCTGCATTACTTTGCCTTTCAGTAAGGAAAGAGCTAAAACAAAACAAGCAAGTCTAACAGATTCCACAGGAGAACTACGGCAGATTCTATAAGACTTTTAGTAAAACCAACAATCCAATTTCCAAACTGAACCAGGAAACATTGTCTTTGTTTAGTTTTTACTTTTTACTGCTATTCATAGTGTATTGTTTTATCATTAATATCAATTATACAAGTCAAATCGGGACTTTTCATTGAGCAGAATAACAGCACAGTTATGAAAATAAAAACTTCCATTATTTCTCTAAAGGGTGGGTGAAAATTATGTAGACAATATTTAATAGTTATAGAACTTGTAGTATGGCTGGGGCATGACCCCATGGTGCACCACCCCAGTGCTCTTACTGTGTGTGTGCGTAGATAGACCAGCATTTTCCAGGATGTTGGCTGGGACGATGCAGATCTCATGAATGGCCTCCAAGAAGTCCAGATCTCACGCCATGTGATTTTTTTTTTACCTGTGTGGCTTCACAAAGAAGGAGGTGTACAGGACAAAGCCTTGCACACTGGAGAACTTGGAGGCATGGCTTCAGGAGTTTCTCAGCAATATCCCTAATGACTTCCGTCAGAAGACGGACTTCCGTGTTCATTCCATCCTCGGCCGTTTGAGGAAACTGGTTGATGTCATTGGTGCCTACACTGAAATTTACAACAAAAAAAAATTTGTAATAAGGTACATGTACAATTTTTTTCACTAAATTTTTATTAGAAATATGGACTTTATTACCAATTTTAATGCCTAGTTAATTTTTACCCACCCATATAATCCCCTGCTACACTAATGCACTTATCCCAGGGTTACACTAGTGCTTGGACACCAACGCAGTGGAAAGTTTTCTTGATATGCCTGAGCCATGATTGGACTGCCTTCTTCATGTCTGAAACACTGGCCTCCCAGGAACTCTTTTAACGGCGCAAAAATTTGGCTTTGGTCAGGACTGTAAGGGGGATGTGGCAATCACTAACCCACCCAAATGCCTAGAGCAATGTACAAGTGGTATTTGTGAATGATTGTGTGTACATTTCCAACAAATACAGTAGGTGCATCCCTTCTGCAAGTTGGCGATAATTTTCAATGATCAAGCCTTCCACTCACTAAATTTTCACAGGAATGACTGCAGTGGGCTCCAAGCCACCTTGTCCGGGATCATCATTCATGGACATACAGCATGTTCTTTAAAACATCTGCTCCATTCAAATGTTTTACTGCAACTAAAAGGCTCATCACCATACTGTGTTTGAAGTTTTCTTTAAATGTCAATAGTTTTACTCTTTCATTCACAAAAAAAAAAAAATCATTACAAGCCTTGACTTGAATGCCCCTTGTACTTTCTTTTCAGCACTTCTTAGCATGTGCCTAAGACCTTTACACAGTACTGTATATTGAAAATAGTATATATTGCATGTTGTCCTAGTTTACAGATAGTTCCGTGGGTTGCTGTTTATACTAGTTTATTTTATATTAAATGGGGAGACCCAAGAGGAGATTTATGGATGTAATGAGAGAGGACATGGAGTTAGTTGGTGTGAGAGAAGAGGATGAAGAGGATGAAGAGGATAGGGTTAGATGGAGGCAGATGATTCGCTGTGGCGACCCCTGAAAGGGAACAGCCGAAAGACAAAGCAGAAGAAGAAGAATCGTGATCACACCCCTAGAATACTTACTTGGATTTGCCCACTGCACTGTCCCCAAGGCAGATAATCTTCACCTGTTCATCTGCATCATATTTCTCCTGTTCCAGCTCAGGAATGTGCTTCATATCACCCGCCATAGTCCAGGTCAGTTTTAGGCAGTGTAGTGTTCACACTTGAATATTTAACTCTGGTAATCTGGCAGATGGTTATTTACCTAGATTAGACTTTTAATCCTCACTTCTACACTTCTTTAGCAAGATCACTAAAGACAAGAGACAGCATGGATTTTGAGAAAAGAGTTAGTACACCTCTCTCTTTCTCTCTCTCTCTCTCTCTCTCTCTGAAACGATTAAAACATCTTCTTGTTATTTGCATAAATCTCTGGTCATTCAGCTCACCACAGTTAGCATTAGCTATCATCAATGTCGGTGTTTATATATCAGGACCTGCTAGTTCGTATGTAATTGTTATATCAAAGCAAGTCATATTCAACAGCCCTATTTACAGACTAAAAATAATACTGATATAATCCTGAGGTCGTTCGTAAATCAAAATGAAACACAATAAAACATCTCTCTCACTCCCCCCTTAAGCGCGTCTCAGCTCGTTTCCACGCAACCAGACGCCTAGCGGCGCGTGCGGAAATTACGTCATCCAGCAGAAAGTCAGAATCCCAATATCTTCTCTGTACCCTATACACGTGCACTACGTATCCGGCATGAAAGCACCAGATTATCCACCCTATCTAGTGGACTATGTGTACGAAACAGAGCCATTGGTGATTCACGCAGTCTTTCTCATAGGCGTCAGGTTCGCACAGCGCCCCTACAGGTGAATAGAGAAACAGCGCAGCAACTGATAAATACAGTATACTGTACCAGCCATAACATTATGACCGCCGGTCTAATATTGAGCAGGACCCAGTGATACACATTCTGACACCTTTCTATCACAAACAGCATTAACCTTTTCATCAATTTGATCTACATTTTAGTGCGTCTATTGGATCGGATCATATGGGGCAGCCTTCACTCCCCATGTGCATCAGTAAACCCTTGACCACCCATGACACTTTCTCCAGTTCACAGGTTTCCTTCCTTGGATTACTTTTGGTAGGTCCTCACCACTGCAAACCAAGAACATCCCACGAGAGCTGCTCTTGTCACTACTGTTTTGGTTGCAAAGGAGATAGGAGTCAGTGATAACATAAATAATGTTATGACTGATCAGGGTATCCTGTATTATATTTCTGACTATATACTATATTATACTATATTCTACCCTTTCTATATATGCATGTACCAAATTTTCTGTTTTGTTTTTTACAGTAAAACAGGATGATGTATAAAAGGATTGACCCCCTTGTTTGCTTTTCACTATTATTATTTTAGGTTGAATGTTATGTTATTTTGTTATTTTGTTAACCTAATGTTATTTTAGGTTAATTGTTTTTGGTAGGTCCTGACCACTGCTGACCAGGAACATCTCACAAGAGCAGCTCTTGTTAGCAATGTGGCCTGGCATACCCAGGGTCTGGGTCTTTGTGCATGGAGTTTGCATGTTCTCCCTGTGCTTGGTGGGTTCCCTCACAGTCCAAGGATATGCAGATTAAGTAAATGTGCCAAGTTGTTGTGCAGACTGGATATTCCGCTGTGGCAACCCCTTGTCGGGATCAGCGGAAAAACCACCAACAACAACAACCACTGATTTCACCCAAAACTGTGTACTAAATATTGCAACGATTCGGGATCGAATTAAGGAATTTGGGAAAGGCCCTCAGCTACAGTATGTATAATAATAATAATACATTTCAGCAAAATCAAGAGAAAACCTATCAGCAATTTTTTGAGTCCAAATCTCTGGGCTGCATAATAAACAATTTGGAATCTGTCCCAATGTTCTGCAAATGCATGCTTGAGATCTTAAGCATGTATTGCATTGCGTAGATGTGTGTTCACCATACTGGTGCACAGGGCTATTGGTGCCCAGCTGTCTGAACTCTTTGAGAACATTGTGATTAAATCAAAGTCAGGTACAAACAAATATTTGGAACAGCCGCACATTCTGTGTTTGATGTGTAATGAAATCTCTGATAAGTAAAGAAGCAGCTCCTTAACATTGTTGTCCATCCATCTGTCTGTTTATAGAAGCAAGGCTTAGATACAGAAATATAATACTGCGTAAAAAAGATGCTGGAGTCGTTATAAAAGCAAGTGGGTGGTCTATAATTTAATCAAGAATATTTAGATCAAAAATGTATGTTCAATCTTTTGGACTAATTTTTTTCCAATAGTAATTTTTAAACATTTTTATTAAATCTTTTTACTGTGTTACTTGAAGAAGCACAGTAGAAGTAGAAAACACAAATACAACTTATTTCTTACTCACTTATCATCTATACCACTTAATCCTGTATGCAGGGTTGTGGGGGCCTGGAGGTTACGCTTTATTCACACACTACAGGCAATTTTACAAACTTAAATAATTCTTTTGATTGTGTAAAGCTGCTTTGCGGCAATGACAATTGCTAAAAGCGCTATACAAA